>UZAN01042105.1:25269-37969 GCA_900618425.1 Echinostoma caproni
ATGACTGGTCTCCAGCAATCAATGGTAGAATACGTGCCAAATAATGCGTTGAGCAGAGAAGTAAACTACTAGAACTAGGGCACCACTCTTTAGAAGGGGTGATGATAGAATGTCGGGACTGATACCATATTCAGTTTATTTTAACAGATTCATAACAATCGAGTCTAGTACTATGATATGTGAAGTTGTTGGTTCATTCGAAAATTGCCGAAGTGATATGAGCTATATTACGCGGCAGTCTGATAAATCTACCTTGTGATTTGGTCGGTTGTGTGATTGTATTTCTGTCTACAAGTTCGTAAGATCAACCGTGGATTTGGTCGCTGCACTCGGACTGCTAATGATTTGCAATAAACTTAGTACAAATTTATTCAATACCTCCCGGACTTCATTTGTTTTTGAAGCTACAGAATTCTTTATGTCTCATGGAATATGAGTACTGCAATAGATAATAAGCAGTTGTGATCATTTCTGTGAAGTTTATTTATTGAAAACGTTACGTGTATTTCATGGTGAAAACCTTTCACGACGCCGAGCAAATACCGAAAGGGGATTCTTAACTGTAATATAGCCCGAATGCTACCCAAACCCCTATACCAACATAATCACATCGTACGCAATATTTTAGAACCCCACGGCTCATTCTACACCATCATTATTTCTTTGCTTATGTCGACAACTATCATGAATTGTCCAACAACTTGAAGTCGCCGATAGTCTTTTAAGTTAATGACAGACAGCGTACAGATACTAAGGCGAATTCGGTGTCGAAGATCATCTCCATTTGTGCTCGGTTATCTCGACACCTGAGTATCTATTAATTCTGATGACAGAGAAGCACCATGAAATAATAGCTTTACAATTTGATGACAGGTAACGATAGACTGTCGAGGTCATTGGTGTAACAGTTCACAGGTATGCTTGCATTTTCTGTAGATACGATTCTGAAGACACTGGTTCACTCCGGGAGGTCTTGTTCATTTTCGAATATTGAGAGAAACCGCCTATTCCTTCCTTCGTGCGCAAAACATACTACTCACAGGCGTGAGTGGTTGCTCACAACAGCAGTACTTTCCAATTCTCCCAGGTTCAGCAGTGTTAATCGGTACTGTGAGGCCGTGTGACCAGTTCATTTGGTTTTTATTTCTCATCTTCGGTGGCCTTCTTCACGGATTACCAAATATACAGCTTTTTCAGTCTTTCTTTTTGGCTCACTAGATAACTGTGTTACGATTTAGTGTACACCGACGACATCCTTATAACTGCACTAAAGCGTGCAGAACGCGCGAAGAACCTCCGAGAAATAAAAAAAATAATGCAATTATTTTGCACTTTCCGCATAAGGTACAATCAAGAGTCGCTAATGTCACACCTGTCAACAAGTGCCACCTCGCTGAAACACTGGAGTGTCGCTCACGTAGCAGCTGTTTAATTGTCCCAATCTTTCAACTTCATCTTCCGGAGAGTATAAAAATGGCCGAACGAGATTGCCTGCAAGAAAATTCCCTGGTAAAGTCCTGTGATTACTTGAGGATAACAAGACTATACGAATCAGAGGGATGTTGTCTTGGAGTAGAATCAGTGAGTCGACAGTTCTGTTTAGTTCACGCTTCTTTACATTTCACGGACTGCGGCTTCAGTGTGCGAGGTGATTATCGATGAACGATGGAATTGAATTGATGTTGACGTACTCACTAAATCGGTGAAAAAAGCGCTCACGTTAACATAAGAACATGGACGCTTATTCACCGTCGTCCCATCAATGAACAACACGTTTGTTTCCTTTTATGACGGCTGCTGATTTAATGGGCTCACACATACTTAGAATACACACAATTCGGTTGTTTCCAATAATTTCCCGTTCATATGCGTTGTCGCAGATTGTTCAATCCGCTGTACCAAGTTTTTACCGACAAGGAAAGTATTAAGGTAACTCCTGTGAATAAATCGGCTATGGTGAACAAATTCGGACATGTTCCAAGTTATTGTGGTCTAGGATACATTGAAAAAGAATTCATTTTGGATCCTAGTGGTAATTAACGGAGACAGATGAAAACAGCTCTTACTGCAATTGGTCCGGCAGCAGTATAATTTTAATGCCGGATTACTGTTTTTCACAATGTTCGATTCTCCAGGGAAGGTTCACGCATCACGAGACTGAACTGCATCCAAAACACTACAAAGCGGACAACGAATGACCTTGCGGTTTCAAATGCTGTCAGAATATTTGTAGTGAAGCCAATGAGTAAAGATGACCGGAATGCAGAAGAATGAATTTACTGTCTGAGAGGAATTTTTGAGATTATTTTGAAGTATCAAAAATGTAAAGGGAATGCAACAGTTCCAAGGTTATCTTTGAAACCCACCAAAATTGCCACCGCGGATAATTTAGCCATTTAGCGGCAACGGAGTTGTATTGTTCTTCCAAGAGATTTTCTGTTCGACTCCGGTCGTTGACTGCTTATATGTTTCAAATGATTGTGTGGGGATGATAATGCCCAAATAAGGGCAGAGTGATGCAAGCGTCTTGTTAGTGCAGGGAACGTAGTTTATTGTGACACGGTGAGGCTAGATTCGCTTTTATACGTCAGCGTGTTTTAGCATGTGGAAAGTATTTTTCAATCTCCATATTTTATCCCCAACCCTATGGAGAAAACAGTGAACCGTTGTGAACACCTGGTTTTTTACCGTCTAATCTGTGAGTATATAAATATGAGTTACATTATAACACGTTTGAGAAAACGGACAGTTTGCTCCCCCCCCCCAATAATGATCCATCTTCATTTCCATATCTTACAGAATATAATTGTGGTCCTGACAGTTTACATGGAAAAAACTTCAAACTAATACCATCAGTTTGATTTTCCATTTTTTCACTTTCAATCTTTACGGAATGTACAAATGAGGATATTGTATTTGCAAAAGTAGCAGTAGGGTTATATGTTTGCGAAACCAGTGCCACACTGAGAAGAATCCTTTATCAGAAGTACAACGTAAATATGGGTAAAAAGGATTATACAGAACGAAAAATCTCGTCTGCGGTTAGTCGTTTCATAAAAGGCTCTTAATCAATTTTGAAGCAGTTCGACAGTATCATTGTCTCCTCTGCAGTTGTAATAACAAATGCTTTAATCCTCGATCAGATGCAGTGATAATCCACCGACCACCTCTTTGTGTGGTAACCAAACATACTACTCGCAAATTTCAATAGGATCTCACTACAGTATTATCGGTGCTGATGAGATTCGAATCACTTACCTCTGAGCTGAAGTGGAGGTGACTTGCACTACTTTCAAAAGATAACAAGCACTTGATGACATTCAGAATTTTATTAGCTACCAAGCGTGATTTAAAGTAAGTCAATAAATAGAGACTATAGTGTGCTACTGAATTCAGAAGTTGTTGAAACGCCAGCGTTCAGAAGGCTTCTAAATTGAATGGGTAAGCGTGTCCTAATGTGACTATCAAGCAAGGTTGGTAAAGCTATTCACAGCGTGTTTCTAAAAGTATTCCCTAAGGATTCCAGTGATGTGGCCCACTTTAGCGGCAACAACGTTCACCGTGTTTGAAGATTCAACACTAGCAATCCGGGTCAATAATTGCTGAAGTCACTGATAAAATATTTTTTAATGTTTTTCTTCCTTTTTTATGTATTCAATATCCAAACGTACAGTCAACATTTAGGAGGGGGGCCGCGGTCATACAAAGGTTGCCTCGGAAAATACAGAAATAAGGAAGACGGGTGGCAGTGGAACGGTTCGAATCGAGGGTTTCCTTGGTCAAAAGTTGGTGACCTAACCACTTGGTTACCACCGCCCACATGGGTAGAAAACTGCATTCAATAAAATGCGTGTTTGGTTATTTGAGGTTAAGATAATCTTTATCTCAGAAGCATGAAAGCTTTTCTGTTAGAATCCTTGGTGCATATTTCCGTACTTTCTCGTGTCGTTGACCTATCGGTTGTTACTGCGATAACCAATTACTATCAATATGGTCCGCATCTTAGCCTTTGCGTCATTCAACCAAACTGATGGGATGTGCCCGAGTGGTTAGAATTCCTACATGGGAAAGGTGCTTTTGTGGCACTGTCCGACCCTGTTGAAAAACGCTCTGTTCAGCTTCGCTGTGGTGAAGTGTATAGTATGCTTGTATTCTTCCGGTGAGGTCCCGGGTTCCATTTTTAATGGAGTCGATGGATTCACACCGCTGATTAGACCCAGTCGGATCGCAACCGTTGTACAGTGTTCCCTTGGTTTTCGGTTCACGCTTTATTTGCACTTTACACGATGAAGTCCGTTAAACAATGTATTAAAACCCTCCACTAGTCGTATATGAATGTTTAGGTGCAGATGTAGGGCAGCCAAAAGGGTTGGCAGTTTGAATCACTAAAGTTGTCTTTAATTAACTGGATGAAAATAACAGTATTATGCACTCCGTCGTTGTTGCGTTTGAGGTGGTGAATATTCCCCAGGGCAATATGGGTACACGTGTGTATGTGTGAGAGAGAAAGAAAGAAAGAGATAAGGAGTGAGATTGTAAAGTAGTATGTCGTGCAGTTTGTAAATCTACGCTGCTTTTTCAAACGAAAATTATTTAGTTTTTGACACCCAATCCACACACTTAATGAGTGTTCGTAGTTATCTTACCCACATGCCTTTTTAATTGTGCTACGAGTTGAACGCAATGAACTCTGCTAATGCAGTTGCAACTAATGCATGATTTGTTCGCCTTTCCAGTGAGCGTTTTTGGTCAAAATATCACAAATGGAACGGCAGATAGGGAATTTTGATCATGGAATCCGCTAATCCTTTGTTTTCCGGTCACATTTTTCTGAAGACGGAAATATTTTAACTCGTGAAATTATTCAATTAGACAAGCAATATGTAGATTGGATGTCACCCAGCCGTTCTCGAAGGACCACATCAACCCAAATCTGTTCCCCATTACATAGAAAGTGTGTGTGAATTCCATAATGAAATAATGATGAACCTTTGACTCTTGTTCGCAATTTAGCCTTATTCGAGAACCGTTGACTTATTGACGGTTTGAAACATTCTGGCCTCTGGAGTAAATTTGGAACAACCCATGGAGCGCTAGATTAATGCAAATCCGGTGGAAAGGAGACTAATTATCAATAAGGTTAGTAAAAGACTGTATTATTTACCCGGGATTTCTTTCGCCAACAAGAAGCGAATTTTAAATTCATGTTTCGTGCTTGTGGAACGAGAGGTATTTACGCTTTTCGGGCTACCAAACATTTTTCAACAGTCTGTTCCAATGATCTCTTTCATGCTAGTCCAAATTATTGAATTATTCAAACATTTGTTGGGAGGAAATCAATTTTTGATAAAAATTCTACCTTCATTACTCAGGCCTTGTTGACAAATAAGCGCTTGTTTATGATAACGAATGAATTTTTAAAACCACAGTATTGAGGTGGTGAATAGCAAATGTATCCTGGGTAGATAAACTGAAGCAACGAGTCCTTGTGAAATACTTGTGAGTTCGTATAGCCAACCGCATACATACTGAAGTAATTTTTTTCAAAAAAATAATAAACAAGTCTTGGTGAGTCTTCATAGCATTGATTTTCCTGATTCGTTCATACTCAGGAGATGGAATGGTTCAGAATGTAGCTGATGCTCTCATTTCGTCAGTAATGATTGACCTAAACCATGATGAGTTTAGAGGTAACTAAAGAGAATGGAACAGGTTTTATCTACAATAAATTAACATTCATGATAATTAAGATGTACATTTTATGTACACTAATGGTCGGTTTACTACAAGAAAACGAACATTCAAAGCTGTGCAAAAATGACCTTGATTTCAAGGTTGACTTAGATTAAAATGGTATTTTTCGAATTCAGTAAGTTAGATATCAAACAGATTATTATTATGAAACACTTTTTGATGCAATTTCTCTGGGTTGTGATAGAACTTAATTTGGTTATTCAATAGAGTTGCTATAACGGATTATATGCCGGATAAAATATGCCTCATAAAAAAATACCGAGATGGCAAGGGTTTATAGAAATGGTTTAGGATAATTTCTCAAGTAAGTAATGGAGGATTTGGTTAAATTTCAAATGGGAATTCGTCGTGTATATAGCTATAGAGATAATTTCTTAGTCATTCCTATTGAAAAGATTTTCGTTTTCATACTTTTTAAAGTTTGGGATTTTCATGTTGAGATTATTTAATCTTGGCAACCAAGGTCAGGCACATTTAACTGACACTCATGCAGACTAGAAACTACGTAGATCGAAGTAGACAAGATATAAATTATTATCCATACCTAAAGCATTAATACAGGCGATAAATATAACGAAACTCAATTTGATCACAAAGAAACTATTTTAGTACATCACAATCGACCAGTACTGCATATATATATATATGCATAAATCAAACTGGTGCAACATCCTGATTTTCAACACATTTGTTTCTTTCAATGTCTCGTTTTTCCAGCCTCATTCAAGGGATTGAATATGATATTGACCCGCATCAGCCGCAACATGTCTGATATCATACCCACTTATGTCTTTGCTTCCACCGGCCATATGCCATTAAAATGTACGGTTTTGCGATTTTCACTATGGCTACTGATGCATCATTTGTAAAATAACAAAGTCACAGTAGAAAGTTTAACTAGAATTTATTTATTTAAATGACTCAGATTTCATACAGTTATTGTGCTTTCATCTCGTCCGAGTTTTATTTGCCCTTCTCCATTTGTGAGCTTTGGTGGCAGTCGTTTTTGCATGGATTCCACCAAGTTGCCGGTCAAACACAATTTGCCAGTTTGCTCTAAAACACCCCACACCCTGACCACTGATGACCAAAGTCGAGCCAACTAACTGATCCCTGTTTCTGATGCAGAAAAACGTTTTCGAATAAATTAAAATCCCAGGCACTCCGCGGTAATTGAATAAATTTAATATTGAATTAGAACCCTCCAGAGGCTGCATAAATGTGAAGAAATACTACTTGATTAGGTCATATATATATGCGTCAGTTAATGAGTTCTAACAGAGTTGTTTTGCACACCGTTAACTGAATGAACTGGAGATCGGGTGTAAAAGTGAATTCCAAGGAACGGTCAGTTAAAGGCAAGATAGTCGATGACTGGCAAGAGTTGAACCTACGAGCGAGAGAGCGAACCAATATGAGTGGCAAGGTGTGAGTTACTCTGAGACTGTATGTGAGCCGTTGATGTCCGTAGATGAGATAATAGCAAACAAACTGGTACAAAAACTGAATGAGAATTTAAGTGCGTATAGAACGATGAACATTCTAAGAATAACAAATCCGAGGTCACCAGGTGATGAGATTATGTGGGCTTGATAAAGAACGTAATAATCATAAGTTACGGATAGTTTAACAACTGGCAGGTATCTGAACATTAGACTTGAAGAGGACTGACATAACCTTGGATCGGAGAACGGCAGAAAGTGTTAGTAGCGAACAGGGTTCACCAAAGTACGGCTCGGTAAATACACAAATCTCGTTGCTTCCTCATTTCTGGAGTTAGGATTGAGAAAGTTATTTGGCGAAATAAACTCCTAGAATTCATCCTCAATTGCCGGAAACAGACTGAACCGGGAAACCTGAGGGTGTTAAATGGAAAACGTTTCACTCACGAGTGGAATGGTTTTCCAAAGTCAAGGCTGTTCGGAGCTGGAGTGGAGGTGGTGAGTATTATTCACTAGTCTGTGAGTGTGTGCTTGCGTGGTCTGATGTGTGCTTTACCGAACTCATTTATTAACCGTAAGCATCAAGATAATAGCCACTTTAGCGTATCGGAAATAATGACGTGGAGTGTTCCAAATTGCCAGTCGATTCATGGAGTAGTCGGATAAAGAAGCGAGTGATCGATAATGAGCACTTCCGGATGCGTTAGGCAGACTGTCTATCTGTCACTTAAATCAAAAAGACGAATGCCTAAGGGTTCTTGTCAAATTGGAAACAGTTTGTCGAACGCTTCAAGTGTTCGAATGCTACTTTTACACAGATACATCCGTATGTGCACTACAGTGTCACAGACAAGGGTGTGGAGAAGTAAAAGCACGAGAGACTCTTTCTAGGTTGTCACGAGATCCGTTAAATGAATCACAGGTGAATAAAGACAATAAAGTGACGCGAAACGGACCGTAGAATCGGGCACATACTACTGGCAGTTATAACATACTACATAAAAGGAAACAAATGCGATGACAATGCTTACAAGGACAATACTAATAAATTGAGTACTCAGGTTTGATTTTCACAGCTGGGGCCTGTTCATGAATGGAAACGTATATCACATAAAAAGATGAAATTTTTATTGTTCAAAATGAAAATTATTCTGAATGCATTTCGACGGGGGGAATAACTATGGTTAAAAGGGATGAAACCTTTTGTCACGTGACGTTCTCCCGTTTGTCTGGTTGCTTCCTTGATTTGTCCAACTTCCGTGGGACGTGTTTGGCGAGTGTCAGTCACAGGTACCGATCACGTCGACCCGATTCGGCAACGGAATGCACGCAGGTATTGAGACCGCAATTAATGGTAGTTATGAGGTCAAGCGAACGGGCCGTGATACTTGATGCCAAAAAACAGCACAACAGAATAATGGAAACACCAAACGATTTGGTTAGCTCCTTGACATGCAAACTAATTGAATATCGGACGGCTCATGCTACTGCCCCGGTGACGATGGGCAGGTTTAGGGTAGGCCAGCTTTTGGTTGACTCCGGTGAGGTGTATTTATACCATTTGGAATGCATTCAACTGCGCAGTTCTTCCTGAGTTGACAAGATGTCGTAGGTATTCATTCCAATTTGCAAACCTCATTAGCCGAGTTTCAATAAAATTGCGAACGATAGAACATTGCATCTGAATACAACAGGTCAGCATTGTGTGACTGTAAGAGCTGCTATTTTGTGACGAGTAAAATCAGTCAAAGATTGTATTGAAAGCTGATGAGTTACTTTGCATCCATACTCATCCGAAATTTAGATAGGAGAGTGGTTTTGTAATTGGTTTTGGTTTATATTCACTGAATATTTTGAATATGAAATAAGGGCTTTCATGATTGTTGACCGTTAAAACGATTTAAATGAAATATTGCTGAAGAGATTCAACATGCGGTTTGAACTGTCGATGTCACAGATAATTCTGACTATTCACATTTGACTTGTGGCTACTTGGTGAGTGATAGTGGAATAAGGATGTTGTATCAAAAACTTGTATGGAAGACCTGATTAGGCTGTCGGAACTGGCTGACAATCACGGAAGAGAACATTTGAATTACGCTTTTATACACATTGGAAAAACGAGCGACTTTCATACGAGAAGTCCGCAATTCGAATCCTGAACCAAACGGTGTATATGCTCAGCTGATGAGCTCTAACAAACTCGAAACTCAAATGTGGTGCCTCCCTAATGCATGTCTGACTGGATCAATTGAGGTTTGAGCTTGAACGCAGAGTATAATGGGAAGACGTTGCAAAGGGAATTTATGACTGTATTGTGCAAGATTTTCACGAACTTGTCTTCATTAGTAGCAAAAATTAAGCCAGTGAAATAGGCAGATTGGTCGGACTACGTATACCAGTGACATAGTAGTAAAAGGTTACTTCGACACGTAATTTATTGCAAATCCCAAAGATGTAAGTTCATAGTTTTCTTTGTGCTAGACAACATTGTTTTTTTAGTGAAATACTTAGATCTGTTTTCAGTAAAATATTTACCTATTGGAGTATAATTCAAGAATGGATGCATAATTTGTGCTGCATTGTTTCTTATTAAATATTAGTTGTTTTCCTCTTCTTGGACTGATCAGGAGCACGCATGTTTCTCTCAATCGGCACGCACCGTTACCGAGTTATGACAACGATAAAGCTCTGAGTTGACATTATATAGCATTTCATTACACAGAAAGAAACAATAATCATGCAGACATTAAATGTGCTTTCAAGGATACCCACAAAGGAAATTTGACAAGCAGCTTTCGCTATCCCCAAATACATAAGGAATAAACAAAAGCATATCCAGTTCAACGTTGACTTATTTTTTACTGGTCTAGTGGGAATCACTGGTCTACTATGATTTTTAGTAAAAAAAAATAATAATTAAATAAATAAATGAAAAACGACCCTTGCTAGTGGCCAGGGGGTGGTGTTGAAGGAAACTGCAATTACTGTTGGACAGTCAAATTTTTATTACACACTGGCTGTCGTATCCCGTATAACTCAATAAGTACTCATGTGGTGAATTAAGTAGAAATTTCCAGTATGTAAACGCAAACGTAGCCTGTCCGTATGCCGGTGAGCAAGCAGTGAGTCAACACGCGGACAGGCAGGCACAGAACTGGCGCAACTCTTACCAAAAGGAGTGTCGACACGCTGGGTAGTCAACAAACCAATCAATGAGGAGAAATCAATACTGACCTCTGATTCGCTGAGGTGGATCGACCTTGTCACAGGGTCAGTCCGCATGACGTGCGTCCGTACGTGTGGTGGCTGGCCGCAACAGTCAATCACGTGATGCACGGTAAACGTTTCACTCGACCGCAGGCCACAACACTGGCATATGGTGAACTGTAGACGGGATCGAACCCCATATTCACGAAAACTTACTTTTCGGTGATGGTAACCGGCAACCTGAGCCTCGGGACATGGAGTGACGAACCACATAAGGTGTGGTATAGAACCGGGCAACAGCAAAACTGTCTAGCACCAAATTTGGGTGGCGGTGGTGGGGCTCGAACCTCGGACCACAGGGATCAAAGTACGCAGGTGACAGCGACTAAGGCATTGCGCCACTCCGTAAGCTAGTGACTGCCACCGGTCGTCGAAATAAAGGATGGTAAATGGAACATTGACAAAATAATGGTACAATACCTGTATTATGTTTGCAACTCATTTTATAACGGAATTCTAATTACTTTTTTTTACTGAGGTTTTGTTTTCTTGCAGCTGATGCACCGGTAATCATCATCGAAGTCTAGAAATCGTTTGTTTTAATGTCATTTGACCGATAGAAGAAACATAAGTGGATATTAGTACAGATAGGTTGTGTCTGACTTGGGATAATATCATACTCAACCCCGGGAATGAGACTTAAAACACTAAGCGTTCGGGGAGGAACAAATATGATGAAAGTCAAGGTGTAGCACCAGTTTATCAATACCTATATTTATTACCTCGGGGTGAACCCACTATCTTCGTGCCTCAGCTGTCACGCATGAGCTATGGAACCAGGTCTATAAAATGCTTGTTCTTTGGAGAATAAACTGATTTCCATTTAGTGAATAACTGTAGAGTGTTAGAAGCAAAGAGGGGTATAATATTTCAACAGAAAACTTTCTCCTAACCGGTTTAAACAACTGACCAACAATCTGATTGACCTTTATAACGTCTATACGATTAACTTGATTATTCTTCTCGATTTGTATTGAATGACCATCGCTAAAATTTTAGCCAATTCAAGAATTTGCCCAAAATAGCTTTCCATCGACAGGCATCGACCAAGTGACCACAACGACTTCATTGTTTTATTTGACGTGAAAAACTCACGATTTTTTTAAGAATGGAACAGAAAGAAAAAGATATTCACGGTCCAGTGCGTGGTTAAAAATAGCTAATATCACCTGAGCTATCACATTGAATTAAATTTTTCAGTGGGTTGACGGACACTTAGTTTCGAACAGAGGTGGACCAAATGGATTAGCTGCATCGTGGGTTGTGACGCCTCACTAGGGAGCACGAACGAGAACTTATACTTTGCCGGCCACATCGAGTCCTTTGAATGCCCAGTAAACATGCATTCTGCATAGCAAGTGCACGATCATCACTCTGTTGGACATACGATATTAACAAGAGTATCATAAACATTACGAACAGGTGATTCGACCGTTTTGTGTCAATCTGACCGATCACAGAAACGGTGACAATAACAACAGCAAAGCAATAAGTTTAGCTTGGAGAGTAGGGGATATTTCCTAGTTTATTCCCTATAAGCTGTAATGAATATCTTTGATCTTCATATTTGAGGGGTCACAAATATGAAAAGATACATGTGCAATACCCACGTCAAGCCAATCGATGGTGTTCCAGACGGGAAGCCCCGACGAAACCTAGAGCCGAACACGGTTTTGTCGACTGTTTGCGCCATTTCAGAGCTTGCTTGTTTTTTTCAGCCAGGTTCAATGTGTGCTGTTGTGTCTGCCAAACTATCACCTGATCTGGTACCACTTTGCGTTTCTAAACGATTCCAGTTAAAACAGTTGCCAACGCTGCGAACATTCACTGGTATTGCCGCAAGATGTGTTATCTTTAATGCAGAATTGCGTTGTATTTATAGGGTCGCGTACACTCCAGACTTTTCCGGAATGGAAGGTATGAGATCGCCTGTGGAGTGGTTGGACAAATCAAGTTACCATATTGTGGTGATCCAGGCCTACACGATGGCGCCTACCCTGGAGCGGCGCGTTACAGTTTCAGGACATTTGCGATCAATCAAGTTTGAATATTGACGTCAATGACACGTGCATAGCTTCTGAATACACGTCATTCGTGGATGGTGCTAGCCGATCCAAGACACTGCAGACAGAAGCAAGATTATGCAAGCAGTACTGCAATCCAATTGGTGGAAGCCCAGATAGCTAATAATCTCCCTTTGTACGTATTATTTAATCACCTTCATTTCTTCCAAT
>UZAN01042106.1:6105-18619 GCA_900618425.1 Echinostoma caproni
ATTCTGGACACCATCAGTTATTATCGGCCACATGCTACGCAATTTATCCTCAACTATACTCCGGTAAACTACGTTCAATAATACGAGTGTCCAAAATTGGTTGCTTCACTTTATACTAACTAAGTTCCAAAATGAGGTGGCTAATCTAGAGATCCATTAGGGACTTCACTTCCAGTGCTAGGAGTGACCATAGGTTCCCTTAACGGTCCATCGGGAAAACGGGATCATCCGGTACACTGAATAAAAGAGATATTTGCATTGAAGCGAACTGAAGTGGCTCGCTATCAGATCCTCCGAGTAAAAATTTGCGGATAAAAATGGACTCTGTAAAACACTGGTGGTCCGACATAAAAATAACTTACCTGTACATACTTCTGGATTTGCTCCGTAGTCATCAGAGGTATCTATCACACTTCAAGAAGTGGAATGGGGGTGATCACCACGCGGATGGCATACTGAACGCGGTTGGGAATGCGTTTAGCAAAATAGGTTATCCAACTCCTCACGATATTCTTCGGCTACCTGTAATCCACCGCGATACTGAAAGCTCATCCAGACGAGACTAGCTCACTCAAGACAGTTCAAAAGTGTGCAGATCAGAGAAACTGGGACACTCGGTGGACTGTTGACTCTGTATCCCGTCTCGTGCGTGGGACAGGTTAGGCAAAACCTTAGGTGTTTGTGTACATGTGCATCTTCGGAGTCAGATGTCATTCACCAGCTCATTGAAAGGCCAATAACATGAGTCGCGCTCTACCCACTGACCCGACCGTACAATTTATCTTCCCGACATGATCAGCTACCGGCGGAGTGGAAGATGGTAGAGGGGTTTCTCGTTTGTAAGGTACGATCTAAGGATTTTGCAAGCATCCAACACCTGTTTATCTTGTTGCCCGCTTCACTGAAGGTAATGAAAGGGATTCCCACAGATCCTATCCCCAGAGATGGATTGCTTCAGGGAATGATAAAGTTAACACAATATGGTTTCATACAGAGCAAATCAAATCAATTGAAATGTGGGGGTTTGAAGTCTTACGTTGAAATTGTGAATTGCTAAGTAGCCTCGTTGAATGGTTCAAATGTGAAAAAATCAGTGCTCACAGTAAGGCCTCATAGATCAGCTGGTAAAGCATGCGCTGTGCAGAGGCGTACGCGGCGTCCGTACGTGGCTTAGTACCGTTCCTTCACAATTTCAACGGAGAAAATCATGTCTGTCAGTGCCGTGTGACTTCATGAACTGGGTGACTCAAAAGCTTGACCGCAAAAAGCAAGTGCACGTTTGCTATCTAGACTTACTCCAGGGTTTCGAATCGTTAAATCGTGGGCTACTGGTAGACAAACAAATACATTCTAAATATGAGAACGTAGCTGAAAAACGAAATTCTTAGTGGGCTGCATCTTGAACGTCAGAGATGAGCAAGAGACGTCCAACCGAGGAACTGCCTTCAGCGACGCTCCACAAGATTCTGTACTGCGGCTCACACTCTTACTCTTATTTTTGAAGGCCCGACAATTAAGACTAACTAATCCGCTTTCCTTTTCAAAATTATTGAACATTTCGTACACACACACACAGACACAAAAGGCACCAAGCAGAATCTGACTAAAGTTCAGAAGTGGATATTCAGCAACCACATAACCACAGTTAGTCAACAAAAAGTGAAAAAAACACCATACTACAATTAAAGTACTCGAAAAAGAACAACAACATCAGAAACCAATGACACCCGAGTGGTTGTGATTAGCTTGATTTAGCATTTTGTGCAGATTTCCTGCAACGAGTTCATGGTTTGTTAGAAATCTGGCGAGATACTGGACAAAAGAGCGCCTGTAAGATTCAGTGCGTGTCTTCATAATTTTTTTTCAGTGAAAAGGGTGGATGAGTAAGAAAGGTAATGACTAAGAGTGGAATAAATGGGATGGGCAATATCAGATAAAATCTTGTTGGAGAACGTTTTAAAGGACTTGCGGTGGTGTACCACCACATGCTGTACCAGATATGCACGTTATATAAGACTAAAAACCGACAGAAACTTGGGGGATCGGGAAATACTTATGATGTCCTTTTAAAAAGACCCGGGAAGATAACAAGGGACCCATAAATCCAGTGGTGCTATATACAAGGAAAAACAAACGCCTTATGAGATGATTTGGGACGGAAAGTGATTTAAGACGTAAAACGTGAGCCTTTTCAACTTCAGCAAAAAGGTCATTAACGTGGTCAGATCAGGTGAGGTTACGGTTGAAAATAACACCAAAGTATTTGACAGGCGCTTATCGTTCCACCTAGTCACTGAGGATAGATAAGGCGGGCTGACATTTGATAATTCATCATACTTTTACCGTTTCCTAAAGGAAGACATTAGATCATTACATTTTTGTGGATTCATGCCGGGGTTCGTTTGTTGAGACCACTCAACTGTTTCCGACATGTCTTCTTGCAGAGTTGTTCGAAATGATGAATTGGATTAGGGTATATGTATAAAGAGCTAGTTCTCGACACAAATGTCTTGCCAGGGCAGGAGAAGACCGGCCACATTTGACAACGAAAATAACGGTCGTGGATTATATAAAAACAGGAAGAAATTTGGTCCAGAACAGGAGATGTTTAAAGGTCTGCCACAGTTTTCATACTTCTCATGCTCATAAGCCTGTCGGGGTAAACTGACCCTTTGCGCTGCTTACTATCTGTTCAAAGTGTACAATTTGGTGGTCGCGGTACCTGCAAACCCTGAGGAAAATCCTTATCGTTGAGTGATGGGCGGATTTTATGGGAGGAATACGCGAAGTTGAAAATATGTCAGCGCAAAAATCAGAAACACTGCCAAGTTTAGGAATTATGTCGAATGGTTATAGCTCAAGATGCGGATGTTCGTATTGGTGTGTCCTCCGGGAAAGCGGTTCGTAGCCAAATTACGCAACATCATCAGTGCGACTTCGGGAAAGCGCCAGTTTTTAGTGTGATTGCGTTTATATAGTTAATTTCGAGGGTTCTGATTCGCTTTTGGTGTCTCTTCAATCGTATTAGACATTTACGATCATTTGCTGTGCTTTGATTGGTTGCTTTTTTTCATGGAGGGCACCATTACAACGAAAATGAGAGGATGTCTATTATTTGTACACGTATTATTAGCACCTGTACACTTTTAAGTTTGACTGATACCATCGAGGTTGACGATCAAGCTATTTATTTATATGTTCGAGTGCAATAAAGTGGCCTGAAAGAACCTAGATCTGGGTAGTTCATTTTCATGCAACAATGAGCACTGACAACCGGGACACTTCCATGCGGTGCACAGAAACCGCAAGAGGTGAAGAAAAAAACCGATCTTTTGCGGGACAATGTGCTGAGTAGAGTCCTACTCTAACCGCTAAATTCCTTCCTTCCTTCTGCAGCACTCGTTAGACTTCCTGTGTGTGTTTTGTCAATAAGTTTTGTGGAAGAGCAACTTGCATCAATAGAACGATAAACCGTACACAGTTTAACATGTCCTGATCTCGTTGAATATTGGTGCACTGACGTTTATTATTGCAGTGCACAGCTCCAATCAGCAAGGTCAACGGATCTGTTTGGAGAGGGCTTCTGATCGCACTCCCAAAATCAATGCGCTTTCGGGGCACAGAGAAACTAAACTGATGATTGTTTTTTAGCGAAACTGTAGCTGTAAAACAGGCTCAAACCATAGGGATATTGTCACGCACAGTACTCTGTGGGATGCACTCAATTGTTCTGACGATTTTGTATTGCACGGGTATAAACTAATTTTCGGACGAGTTCTTTGATAAAGGAGACACGGGCAAGTGCAGTTTTACATATTCACGGGTCACATCTTTGTGAACATATTTGTGAACTGCTGGGTATGCATGTTCTCAAAATAGCAGTTTCCGAAAACTACAACGTGAACCGTATTGATTGTTCTATCCCACAAGCACCTTTCACAACAGGCATCCTTTTCTCGCTCACTGACCTTATGGTTGCAGTACTTTTGACAAATCGATCCCGTGGAATGAGGCAAACGATATTTTGATGAAAAGCACGGAATCATTTCGGAAAGCGCTCCGGAGAGCATGACCAGCTGCACAGTGCTTCTACTCTATGCATAATGAAATCAAAATACTGAATTCGTTTTGCTGAACTGGAACTGTAGAAACAACTTGATTCATCGTGATGTTGTTATGAGTAAAACGAGGTTTGTTTATTTGGGCCTCCAACCCGGAGGAATGTGTCTAATCGAAAATTTCCCATTGCACTATGTCAATTTCTTTCAGACAAATCGTTCAAGGGAGTGGATTCGGGTAAGTACTGGTTATGTGTCGGCGGTTCATATAGATCTCATTCCCGTGAATGTTTTGCTGAAATGCTAGGTATATGCACACGAAACACGCTGAAAGTAGTCCAGTTTAATGTGTTATAAATAGTGTATGCTTTATTAATCCCCATATTGGAACCAATGTTTGTCGTGGCAAAATGTAATAATGAACGGGTTTTTTGCCCAAAACCCGTTTACTGCATCGTTTGTTTTCTTTGTGGAATACGCAGTTTAACAATTCGCACGCAGAGGAGACTGCTGACGTACAATTCATACAACCAACGTTCGCTCACTATTCGCAAAGATCTCAGATTTAACCTCTATTCTGAACACACGCATTAATTCCAACACGTGTTGTTTGTGTGCAAGAACCCGGGCTAAATCAAAACGTTGAGGATGTTCTCGTGCAAATAGAAGGGTTTGATTGCCACCAGTAGGATAGATAGCGAAGTAGGAAAAGAACCACAGGCGATGTGAGTACTTACAATAATGTTTCCTTATGTGGCAAGTTAGAAGTTATATTTAACTATTCTGAAAAGTGTAATACTGTTTGTCTGTTCGCTGTAACCCTAAATTTTCTCGTCACAAAAGTAGAATCATCACCAATGTGTATATATCTCCCTCGTGTACTCGGGACGACATTTTTGCTTTCTTTGATTCCTATATTCCACTTCAAGTTCCATTATTAGATGAAAATCTCCACTTAGTTGTTGGTGATTTCAATCATGCAAGCATTTCTCCCTTACCTCTGTTTGGTTTATCTGACCTTTCTCATTCTCATACCAGAAGCAGTTCTGGGCTGGAGAGAGTGATCACAAACCAGCCCAACTTATTCTCTCTCAAAATAATGGCCCCGGTTTCTACCAGTGATCATAGTATTCTTCTCGTTAGACCTAAGTTATCCTCTCGCGTTTCTTATCAAGCACTCACACTTTGTACATAGATAAACATTCACCTAAGGGACTTTTAACCCGACCGTATCTCTCTTCTCGACCGTTCTATTGTGATTGGTCAATCTTGGGTTAGCTTTTGTCCTTCGCTTTTTAAATCTGTCAAATATGTTCAATAATACGATTAAATCAATCTTCAACTTGTGTTGTCTAAAGAAAATCTTGTTTTTCTGTAACCGTAGAATCACCTCACCCTTTTTTAAATCGCTGAGTTAATTAGGTCCGAGATGACGTATCTACATGCAATCTTCGCCGCCCAAATACTGCAAGCAAAGAACACCAAGCTCTTATGGCAAGGTATTCGCCTTCTCTGTGGACAGAACAGAAAACATTCTAATATCTCTGTGGATGTCAACAGCCTCAACGCCGCTTTCATCCACCGTCAAACGAGAGCCAGATTCCCTCATTCTTATGCAATGAATCCAGTTCAGTGCCTTTTTCCAATGATTTATTTTTTAAGCTTCTTCGATCCTACAAAGTATCCTCAGCTGCAGGTCCTGATGGTCTTCCTCCGGCACTTCTGACATTCGGAGCAGCTTCCCTAACCAATATGATGACATAAATCATCAATGAGTCCCTATCTTCCCGGTCGATTCCTCATTCTTAACATCCAGTGACCATTATTCCGAACCCCAAATCCACGTCCTCAGCTATTCTTGCGAAACGGTTTCGTCCTATCGTGTTGATCTCAGCGGCTCTTAAGGTAACTGAAAAAGCCATCCTGAGTCGGTTGAGACATCACAATTCCCCGCGACCCCCTTCATTTTGCACATAAACCAAACAGATCTACGTTGGACGCCATATCCACTCTAGTGCATTGTATCAGCAATTCATTAAACCATTCGGTCAAGTCTGTCCGTTGTGTTTTTCTTGACTATTCGTCTGCGTTTAATTCTGTTTCCCGAGTATCCCTTCTTTTCAAACTTGAATCTTTTGACAAGCCAAAACAACTGCTCTCATGGCTTGCCGACTATTTCATACACAGGGTCCAGTGCACCAAATTAGAAAGGAGGGTATCAAAACCTCTTGCTAACAATTCTGGTGTTCTTCAAGATGCTGTTCTATCTTCATATGCTTTTCCTGTCTTTATTAGTGATCTTTCTGTCCCACGCCCTGCGCACATCATAGACTATGTTGAAGACGTCGTTTTGTCTCAGACAGTTTCATATTCCTCGGACTTTCAATCTTTTACTGGAAACCTATCCCACATCCAACAGTTTCTGACCAATCTGGTCTCAATCTCAACATATCTAAGTGCGTAGAGTGGATTTTCAGTCTTTTCCGATCTTCATTAACAGCGGACTCTGCTAACCTTAAAGGTAAACCTGTATCGATAGTGACCGCAATGAAGTACCTGGGCGTCAGCATCGACAGCAATCTTCGTTGGCCTACACACATGTACAACTGTGTGGGAAAACTGAGAAGCCTATCTTTTCAGTTACAAAAACTGAGGTAATTCCGAACCCACAATCAGTCCTGTAATCTTTCTTTCATCAATGCGTTTTACCCATTCTACTTTATTGCTCTCCTGTAGTGTTTCCCGGTCTTTTAAAACCCGGCTTCAAACAATTCGCCGTGGTTTGGTGAT
Source organism: Echinostoma caproni (assembly GCA_900618425.1). Lineage (NCBI taxonomy): Eukaryota > Metazoa > Platyhelminthes > Trematoda > Plagiorchiida > Echinostomatidae > Echinostoma > Echinostoma caproni. The sequence goes on from UZAN01042106.1 coordinate 12,954, forward strand.
AATCAGTTGTGCATCACTAATCCCAATTGATTTAATAATTACAGAACTCATTGATAGTCACATCAACTCTTCTTCTAAATTTGCTCACAAGATTCTAGATGACCCTCTTCATTCGCTACACACTGATCTTTCGTCTAGTCGTTCCCATCCGTCCACATGCTCCTCATTTCAACGGCTATCCTCTCGCATTAACACTTATAAAAATTCCCCTGTACCCTACCGGGCTCGACTACTTATCAAATGTAACAGGTATCAAATGAACTAAGTCAAATTTATTGTACATAAAACGTATATCACCGACATTCTTTATCTTTCGTTTTTATTGTTTTTATTTCATTCTGCGTGACGCAAAGTGTACATTTTTAACTGAAATGTGAGCATTTATGCTTACACAAGTTATACAAATACAACACGTGATCGCCGTGGTAAATAATCTCGAGTGAGTGCGCGAACGGGAACAGGCCGAGAATTATTGTGTGCTTGAGCAACTGGTCATCCTAAGAGACGGAGATTGATTAACCTATTGGATAATTCATTTTTTGGGGTTTTTCAAATGAATGGCTCCAAATTGGATTGGCAGAAAGCATGACTACTCTATGTCTCATTTGGTGAATCCAGTTGTGTCTTAACGAGTGCCTCCGTCCTTGTAATTCACAACTATCGATTAGAACAAATGGGGAAACGATGCTCAAATACAAACTATTTACATGCAAATAACAATCGCTAATGAACGAAGTATGTGAAATTTATTGAAGATAATAAACAAATGTATCAGTAAATGTAAATACGACAAATCATCTTTTTCAATCCACCTTATGTTTGCAAAACAAAAATCATTTTGATGCATGCCCGAAACTCTTTCCCAACAGGAAGCGTCACTTTGGGGAGTATAGGTAATTGCATTTCTCTAAATTTAACAGAATTTAACCAGAACATTGTGTGGTGCACGTCCTCGTGTTGAACTGTCAAACGCACATAGAAGTGCGTTCCAGTTTTTGGCCTGGATAGGTGAATTTCATGCGCGTTAATAAATAACTCTACTCTTAAGACTTCGATAAATTACATTTAATTCACATTTACTTGAAATTACTGATATAGGATGAGGGATATCGATTTAAACTGACACTTCTTCAAACCTCAGCTCCACGCACAATCCTCATTTCATCCAATCTCTCAGAAGCACAATCCAAGCATTTCGCTCTTAATGAAGCTCATCAGTAGTGCTGATTCACCGTCCTCGCTGGTCTTCTCGAACTCCGGACCCATCGCATGAGAGACATATGTGTTGCTGAATTGACTGATTATCACTGAAGATAACATCTGAGCGAACGAGAATTGGTAATTCCATTTTGGCTTCGTATAACCTGGGTTGCACAGCGGTAATACACATGCCTTCCATGCGATTGGTCCGAAGTTTAAAACCCGGACGGGAGCGTGCACTGGCACAACTGATGAGTTTTTCTAAGGGCAAAATACACGTCTGAAGCTTCCGGGTGTATGATTGACTTCAAGAGTTGAGGAATGTGCGTGATAGCGCAGTTTGAAGGACAGTAATTTGAAATCACTGATAAATCTGTTTTATATATGGAAGATTTAGTGGTAAAAACATTTGAACATAATATCAAATGTGAGACCGTATTTCTATGAAATCCAAACAGAAATGATGAATTTATTAACAAATTATGCCACAAAAATTCGTCTACTCCTGTGATTCACATTTGTTCACTTGCACTTTTTCATTCAAAAAAACACGTCTCAACCAGGTTGTAGAAAAGCGGGTTGCATTCGGCGGGAGAGAAATTGTAAATACGTAAAACCTACAAATTGGGATGAAGTGTGCGAAAAATCCAAGCGATTCACACTTCGATCCGAAAATCAGTCAGAACAGAGGGTGTAAGTTGACTGTCCTCTTAAACTTGCGTAGAAATGAGAAAAAACATATTTGTCGAGAAACCTAGCGCAATTGCTTCCCTGCTATCGCTTGCAGAATCTGATCTGCATTGAGTAGTGAAAACGGAGTAGACATACATATTTGAAAGCAACCACGTGTTGAGTTATAACTCTGAACAACATTTCTGTTGAAAAGTGCCACATTTGAAAGAATACAAAAAATATCGATTTTGCTACCGCGGGCGATCAATACGTGCTGTGCATATCTCCCGTATGTGTCAATCCGCGCCTATCTATCACATCTCCCGCATATACAGGATCGGGGTCTTTGAGAAGATACCGTAAGTATGTTTGCGAATAATAAACTATTTTTCAAAATAGATGATGTAGTTAGGTCGTCTGAAAAATTGTTTAAAATTACATGGTGCACCTTGACAGGGATCATTCGATGTATTTAATTTTCTTGAGATTTTTCCCTGCGAGTTTCCTTACTGGTTGTGAATGCATGAATTTTAAACGGATTTTTTTTAATTGATGGCCACAACTGTTTTGCCACATCGACAGTGAAACTATCTCCTACTGGTAATTGTAGCTTATCCGGAGACTGTCACTTTCGGAACTATCAGCTGTCCCCCATAACCTACACAGGTTATGATCACCGTGTTGAGGAAAGGGATGAAGCACTTCAAAATGATTGATTATTATGTTTGCTGGTGCTGCTTCTTATCCCGTACAGTACTTGTGTACTCCTAATTGAATAATACCTTCTCGATGACCAAACGTTTTGATAGACTTTTCGATCTATTGGATTTTGGTCAATCATTGATCCAAACGCTTTTAAGATCTGCATCTGAATGCATTTGTTCCTTCTCTTTCTTAATTATAAATAAGATTGAGATACGTCACATAAACGTATAGGTGCATATCGCTCCCACCTGTAACAGTGACATGTCCGGGGGGTTAGGAAACACAGGAAGGAAAACCAATCAATCGGCAGGTCAAAGGTCAGTAAACCGAACCCGTCTTCTAACGGGCTCAATCTTCCGCCTTTTTCAGTCAACCTTCATGTGCTCGAATGAATCGAATATGTCCGATTGAGAAATGCTTCCCCTCCAAAAGAGTAGCAGCTTATTATGGTTTGCCGAGGCAGCTCCGATTCGAATTGACCAACACGACCGGTGTAAACAGATCGTATTCTCGGAGAACCTCGTGCATTCCTCCCTTACAGGGACTAAGCCCCTTATCTCTATGCCCAATCTTGTTCGTCGGGTTTGTGATCTGCATGCATCCTTCTTACGGATTGGTTCCTCTTCCCCCGAGGGAGGGGGGGGGGTTGGCTTGTCTCCAAACTTGCAAAATTCAAATCGACCAAACAACAATTTGAACAAATAACCTTGCCTTGGAAGCTCATTCGGTGGAGTCCGTTGAATTCTAAGGAAAACCTATCGCGACAGTCAACTTAGATGCTAACCGCTGGATGTCATATGCCTCTGTAAGCTGGATGTGTAATTCGAATGTGAAAAGATCAGGTCTATCGGTGTGGTTTCGTAGCTCAGCTAGTTGGTAGAGCGTGCGCTGTACGAAAGCGTAGGCGGAGTCCATGCGTCGGTTTGAATCCCACCGAGACTACTGAACTTTTCACAATCTCGACATTAAAAAGAATCAAATGTACCAAACAACAATCTATCAATTGTCTAACCCGATTTGATCGGATTGTATCATATCTGACTATAATTTCCATGATTGTTCTCGATGACCATCAGGTTTTCCATAGAGGTTATGAAGCCTCGTTCTAGCAGCACTGGATCTGTCACCGACGGAGAAGGAGAATATATATATCACCATGAACTGATTCAGATCATTGCCTTGACACCATTTTGAAAAATGGGTTCTTTTCTTCATAGTACTCTAGTTGTTTGCTCCAAGAGGGGCAGTACTGTGCAGGAACATTCGAGAAGGCTCCGTTCGTTTGGCAATCCTGGTATGGGTAATTAATAGAAAAATCTGATATGTTTATCAAAGACAGTTTCTCATCCTTTTATAAATGTTATTTTTGTGTCCAATATTGCATGTAGAATGATACGATTTTTCAGAAAAGGAAAGCGGTTTTCCAAAGGACTGCCAGATATCACACAAAGAACGAGGAAGGCCAGTCAATGGTGGTGGAATTTCAACTCGCACGTCCTCTGATAATCTAGCAACCCTTACCACATGATCGTCATTTTCCGGATTCTTCAGTTTCTCTTCTAAATTGGGAACTCAGATGTACCCGACCTCACATTTGCACATGTAACTGGACAACATTGCCCCTTAACGATTAAAAATCTTTATTAGAAGAAAGAAGAAAAGTAAATAAATTCTCCAAAATGACCAATAAGAGTTAAATAGAATTGGTCCTAATAATCGGCTAGTCTGGGATCTATAGTGTTACAGAAGCTGATACAACAGCTGGAAGTCAAACTATGTTATTGCACTTCAAAGAACGTCTTCCACAGCCAGTCAATCATCCTCTCGGCAACCACATCCCACAGTGAATGGTGAAATTAATCTTTCTGTTGGCGGTACCTCGTTGTTACGTGTGACGTAATGAAAATAAAACAACAAAAGGATTGGACGGGCATAATTTATTGAATGTTTTTTTCCTTTGATTCTTTCAGTGGACGACTCATCTTTGAAAACCCTTGGTAAGATTTCTTAACGTCAATATCGGCGGAAATGTTTTTCGTATTTATATTCTGTTGTGTTCACATATACAGTGACATAATCATGACGGCAAGCAGGCATTACTCGCTGATTCGTGCATGATGAAAAGAATCAACTTGGTGAAAGAAAACAGTATTTCGATCGACAGTTCCGTCTCATTAGTGTTTTGCAAGTTTAATGCATAACTGTTTATCAAATGTAAACATAGGCGGAATACATTTGGTTCACCTGAAGGAACCAATTCGACAATTGTGTATGTTACCGTCAAAATCAGAACACGAGCAGCCGAAAATCAACTGTTCGGATCTCTCGGTGAAATATGTGGATCGCCTATGTAACCTCGGTGACGCAACAACACACGGTCGGAAATGCGTTCCAAAGTTATGGTTTTGTTTAAACTTTCAGTCAAAAGAAGAAATTTGAAACTCGGCAGCCGATCCTTATTTCTTCACCCAGAATGATAGAACACAGTGATCAGTTTCTGACGAAATGCTTGAAAATCAAGTTGCTGTTCAGAAAACATCCGTTTTCAGAATTGAATTTTCCGTCATCAAATCAACCGTTCTTCCAAACAGCGTGTGCTCCATTCATGATCTTGTACCGTACCGCATGAATATTGGATCTTCTGGAGTAGAATGTGAATTCCACTCCCCCGTCCTCCCCCCCCCTAGATGTATGAACAGTGAGCATCAGCTACAGATATGCAATTATCTATAGATAGCACAGTGACTATCCCAGTGTTCACCCATTTTGCACCTAAGATCAGTGACGTTTCCACCTCATACAAAAAGGACAATATGTCAGAATGGCAAAATATTCCAGTTGCAAAATCGGGGCTTTTAGACGTCCCCCTCGATCTATTACAGGAAGAAACACGGTACCTGATCTCGGTTTAGTTTACCGCGGTGCTTTATTCATTTTGTATTGTTCGTTTTATTCGTATTCCAGCCGATGGCTCTGCTTCAGCTAGCCTCGGTGAGTATATTTTTCGCCAATATTCAATTCCCACAAAGGAAATGGGATACCGTTCTCATCGTTGTACATGTACTATTATATCGTTTGCTTGGTTGAAG
>UZAN01042106.1:18625-49728 GCA_900618425.1 Echinostoma caproni
TACAAGTGGGGGGGCGGGTGGTTGGTGGATACGTGGTTGTGGACAGCAAAAATCTGTCAGTAATCAAGAGGTAGTCATTTGCACAGCTCTCGGATATCAGCAGTGTATGATCGCTTTGTGGTGTTTGGGCATAAAGAATATGGTGATTGGTGCAATGAGTTCTTGGAGTATCCCGAGCTACAATCATTTCACATCATTTAAAATAGAGAATGTGTATTTCGACACGAATCAGTTGATATCAATTGGAGGGAGTTTCGAAGTCATGTGTTTGGGATCTATGTGTTTNCCTATTTTGAGGAAGACTGTGTTTGACTACGTGGCTTTCGCTTGGTAAGTAAACACATAAAATTGTGTGTTATTTGCATTGACGGTCAAGTGAGTTGACTGACTACTTGGATTTGGCTGTACACATACTGTACACACACGTACCTGTATCAATAAATGAACTATCGGCAACGTGAATGAACCGCAGCGTCTGTGCTTTTACGTCCATTGGTAGTTAAGTTGGTTTGAGACATTTTCAAGTTGTGCACTGGCATTGGAAAGAGAAATACGGTTCACTAAAATGCACACAATTCACATTTATCGTTTGTGTTGTCAACGAGCCTTTTTTGACGAAGAAGTGAGACTGATGTGTTTGCATCAATCTTAGCTTGGCCAAATGTTTGTGAATGTGTGTTTTGCTGATCAATTAGATTGAACGTTTTTCTTATAGCTGGACTAAATACGCCACGGAGTTCTCAAATTATTGATGACTGGCTGGAGTAAAATCATCCCATCCGGCAGGTGGTTTACCTTAGGAGGACCCAACATTGATTGCTTGGTTTTGACTTCTGGCACTTTTGGCGTTCTGTGTCAATTCTGACCACAGAGATTTTGACACATCACGATGTATAGAGCAATTCTTAAATTTGTTTGCAGGTGCATTTGGGGAATAGTATTCATTTCCTACGATGTTTATGGGTGTCCGCAAATAACTTTGGTACTCCCATGAATCTATGTATGTGACGAATGTCGGAGAGAGGACTCATCCATCACCAGAATGACCTGCACTCACGTACTAATTGACCGAGCCAAATGTATTTGCGTTTTCATCGACCACTCCCCATTGATTTCGTGTACGAGCTCCACGAATTGCGTTAGTTCTCCAAGCCCTCGTGTGAAGCAAATACTGATTGATTTGAACTGTCTATCCTTCATCTCTTCGCACAATCCTTAGTTAATCGAGCGTACGGTTGAATCAATGAACTGATGATTGCGCGTAAAGGTGAAGTCTGAAGGATAGTCAGTTCAAATCAATCAGTATCAATCATCGCAAGTAACTGTGAGTTACGTCTGAAAGCGAATCGGGTCTCAATATCCTGGTGGTTAAATACTACTCCATTAAAATGAGAGTAGTTGCTCCCGACACCTCGCGGTTCGAGAGGAATGAAATTTTGCACAATGGGTATGGGAACACTTTTCGCTTTAAATGTGAACGTGTCTGTCTTCCACATCACTGAGTCTCCTATATTGGTGAATGTTTTTGCATGCCTTCAAACGATCATGTTTGTTTTTATGTCTCCTGGTAGAAAAACTACGAAGGGTGGTGTCTTAAAACCCTCTGATACTTGTATGGTGCTCGTTATGGTGCAGTGATCTGTATGCTAGTTTTACCAGGTTGGATATAAGTTGATAACTAAAACTGTAAAATACGACGCAAGTCGCCATTAAAAACAGAAAGAACAAGGAAAACTATACCATCCCAAGGTGATTTTTTGTTTTACTTTTGTCTAGCAATCGGGTATGGATCTAAACGCAACAGATACCCAAATTTGGGTCTGAGTTATTACAAACGACTCAAAGCGGAATAACTGTCCGGTGTACACATTTTGCGTGCATCCGCAAAATGTTGACCTTTACGAAGGAAACGGGAGTCAGCATACTGAACTGATTTACTCCTAAGTAGTCTCATTAACGAAAATATACGAGGATATGATTGTTTTACAAAGACCAACTTTTGCAATATGCAATGAAACGTGACTGATTCAGCACGTGCTGCTGCACGGACGCGACTGAGGATCATTGCGGATTGAGTGAGTGGAATCACATTGAAATCAGACATAGTGTAGTGAAATAATCTCGTACAAGTAAAATCCTTGCCACCTGGAGGGTGAGCTCAACCGCTATACTGCCACTGACTGAATCTGATATTTTGGGTTAAATGAGATTTACTGAAGAAACGGGAATTTGGATCAAGTGACCATTTAATTCGTTTCAGTACCAATAAAACTTTGTATACAATTAGCCCTTTCTATTGATTTTTATAAGATGTAATCAGAAAACACGAGTGCTATCACTAAAGAATGATTAAATGTCAATTGATGACCTTCGGTTACTATTGTTATAATACCAGAAGACGGTGCCGGTCGAGGATAATTCTTTAGTGAGGATTTCAGATGGGATATCAACAATTTGGTATGCATAACACAAAAAGCTAATCAGAAAAATACCATCGCAATTCCTGGCCACGTGACGGGTANAGACCCAGCCATTTGGCCTCAGTGATCTTGTTGAAAGTAATCACCAACTTTGTTACCTACTGGTTACAAGTGAGTAGTATCTCACAACACTAGCACCAATGAGGAGGCTTTTAATGGCGAATCTCATGCAGATGTTAAATGGTATTTGGCATGTTTTAAATAATACTTTCAAATCTTTTTCGACAGCCAGTCTGTCTACACTCAATTCCCGTAAGTTCTTTCTTTATAGCTAGATCAGCAGCATATTGCCACAATACAAACGTGTTATGTGTGTCCCCTAGGTGGTATTCAGATAACGTGTTCTGTTGAACTGACTCGGGATTGTGTACAGGAAGGAAACCAAGGTGCAAGCTTAGGTGAAACAAATCCATGTATGAAACACTACATAACTAGAAGAAACACTGAAAATGAATCTGAGTCCTAGGAAGTGAGATTATCAATAACGAATTCGAGGAGTTGAAATAAGTTCATCACAAGAAAACGAATTTGATGGTTTTTTATGGTTATAGCAACAATAAATGAAATCTTTGATACTCTGTTCCCGATGTCATATTGTCATTTCCATGCTTCGTTGCCCGCTTTTAACAGTGCTCATGTTTGATCACGTAGATATTCCGTTCTGTCTGGCTATCGAACTACCTACCGTCTTGATTAGTTGGCGGTTCCGACCAATCAGCTGAGATCGCCTATAAAGGTTCCGATTGGTCCTAGAACAAAGTAGTTTTTCAGGAGCTTGCTTATCTCTAGTAGTGTATGAGTTTACATGGCAACTCTGTCCCCCTCCACGAGCTAGGTCGTTTGCTTGAGCTTCCTGCATTATCTTCTATTCATACCACTTCATGTTTAATTGGAGAAGCCAACGATTTGATTCGGAAAACATCCCGTCAATTTGAATTGAGAAAGAGACGCTGTGGGGCCCTAGTCGACCAGCTTGCTATATAGGAAAGATGAAGGAAGTAAGGGAGGATGATCTAAAGAGGAAATCAATCATTTAACTGCAGTATGCTCTATCAGATTGTCATAAAGTGCGTTTAGTCCTAAATGTTTTAAAACACAATCCACCAACAAAAGAATAATTTTTTGTTTGGTTGATGATAAGTAACCTCGAGAATTTTCGTCGCAATAAGCTCGTCTAAAATTAGGCTTTCAGCGAGAATGTAATATGCAATGACTATTTCTTTTGATAATCAGTACGTTACTACGATGTTGAACGAACCCAACAGAACGTGTTGTTTTTGTTTTTGTTGTTCTCGTTTTTGTTGTTGTTGTTTTTGCTGTTGTTTTTGTTGCTGTTGTTGTTGTTCATTTCTGACAAATCGCCCTCCACTTTTACCGGAATATTGCTTGGGTTGATGCTTACGGTTCCAATTAGCTTTCTCGATCAATGTGTCTACCAACCGCAAGCTTGTGGAGGGAAAACTGTCCTATACAAAGTTATATATAATTTTTGGGTGTATTCTTTACACAGCAGTGCCTTTTTGACAATAATTCCCTCCTAGTTCACATTTCAAACAATCTCCTTTCATCAAACGAGTCCACTTTCTTCTAATTTGTTTAGTTCTGCCTGAAATGGGTGAGTCACAGTTAATGAACAACCGGTTTGGATGATTAGGACATGAGAAGAATACAAAAACACAGCCCGGCCATCAATTTTAACCCCCAATAAATCCGAATCAAGCCTCTCAACAAAGTGTGCTGTTCGAATAGACTCATGATTAAGGTAACGAAAAGTGTACCGTTTGGATTACACTTTAAGCACTGATCTCGTGCATGGTCGCAGTTACTGGGGTAACGTTTTTTGATTTGGCTATCATCAATGTCCAAGCCATTAGAATGAACTGTACAGCAGCTAATACTTGTCCGATTCCGTTCAGTTTATTGATTTCACGTTCGACAGCGGTGAGCTGTCTTTCCTGAAACCACGTGATTTAAAAAACACACAAAGATAAAAATGTTGTTTGTCATTCAATGACCATACTCAACTTGCACCAGTGATGATATGATTTTCCGTAATCTAGATAAAACTACTCTCTTCACAGGAAGCTCTTCTGTGGGGAGCCTAGGTAAGTTATTTTTTGTGAAATGCGATCAGAGATATCAGGTTTAAGAGCACACAATGTAGGCAAATATATACTTTTGGTGAATTCCTTTTCAAGCCTTTGAAATCAAATTTATATGAAACAATTTCAATAGGGTCAAACACAAAGATGAATGATTCGTGTGTTTGGCAATGAGCCCCGGAGAACTACAAATCTGTGCGCTGGTTGGATTACGTAATCAAAGTCGTTACATCATGACGATCGTGTTAACAACCGATTTTCTCTTCCCCTGGCCAGGGTAGTTTGAGAGTTTCAGTCAATTTGCATTTTACGCACAGCTTAGGCTTCATGATATGCATTCGGTGGCATTTTGTTTAATTCAAATTTTATTGGAACTCACCATCCACAAATTCGTTTCACCAGTTTGCAGCACAGCTTGCGTTCATTCAAAAGGCCAATTGTGCCCCACTTGTTGCATGAATTATATACTGATTTGTGAAAAGTTAAATTTTAATGTAAAATAACCACAATGTTTGCAAACTGCTTTTATCACTAACAAGCAAACTTTCGGAAAACGATAACAGTCAACATCCAAATTGAATGCAACGTTTACATGATCAGTGGGTCATTAAATGAGGTGTCAGCTGAAAAGTGGGGAAGCACTGAACAGCTATTTCAACCTGGTTCGTTCTCATCAGGAGAGCAAATCAATCGACCCAACTGGAGTTGGAACCTAAGACCCGTAGGTAGAACGCAAGCACACTACGCATTCAGCCACCGGGACACTGATCATGTTAGTTCGCACATTGAATGTACACGATATAGCACAGCCCATCAATGCGAGCATGTTGCGAGTATCGGTCCTTGCTCATCTAGCTCACTGGCCCTCAGTTTTATGACTCGGTTGGGAAACTTTCATAACCTGACTATTTGTTTTATATGACGGAAGGAGGAACGTCAGACTGCGGGAGTGTGGTTTAAACAAACGACAACGTGATGAAGTGTGCATATATATATATATATTCTGAATCCAAACTGTGTGCCAAGAAAATCATGGCACAAATATCTTATTGAAAAAGAATAGAGTTCAATGATTTGCATGTGGGCGGAATACGGCTGGGTCACCCAGGCCAAGGCAGGTGAATTATCTTGAGGAATCCACAATCAGAGCCTTCGGCTAACCAAAGCCTGACCCGCAAGGCAGCGGGTCGGTATGTGAAAACCGCAGTCCATTGGGGGCTGGTGTCTAGTTCATCGGATCATACGCCCTTCGAACGGGGTCAAACGTTCAAGGTGCCTAATACGCCTCTATGTCCCACTGAGTCGGTGACCACTGCCACAACCGGAACAGTGTGGATGTGATTTGCACACCTCTTCTTGGTTGGTTTGCCATCAGTGTTTTTGGCCAGGTTCCCTAGTTGAACTACCATTGGCCACCAACCCGGTTATAGACCCGGATATCACCTTTCGTCTTCTCACTTAGGTGACAAAACACCTCCGCCACGAGAAGTTAGTGTATAGGACTTCATCAGCAGAGGCTATCTGAGACGCTTCGTCGTGTGCGAGCATTTCGCGAGGTACAAGGGAAGNCAAGGGAAGGGTGACCAGCTGCAACCCTTGACACCCACCCCCGACCACGCTGAGGCCTTCGAAGGAAATGATATCAGATATCACGTCACTGTAGCGTTCATGGTTGGTCATTGTCAATCCAGGGCTGCGGCTGACTTTTAGTAAACAGATAAACGTGAGTTGTCTAACCGAAAAGCCTTCAAAAGTTGCCCATCAGTAATGATATACCGTTAATACTTGTACTCCGAGGACCGCATAGATAGATTTGACAATGCATGTGTGCGGATATGATGATTCACTACGACCAAATAAATGTTGATTGCTATCTTCCGTTGCTCTTCGATTCAAGACAAAGGCAGGGGTTGCTTGTACTCAATGTCGGTTTCCGGGGGTGGGGGGGGTGAGAGAGGGGACCGACCGATCTAGATCGTTCTACAATAATGCCGAATTGATCAATGTAGAATCCGTTCGATTCCGGGTACCAGCTAACTGTTCTCAAAGAAATAAACGAGAGCTACTTAACCGAAACGGTTCTGGCAGTTATCCACAAGCAGTGCATTTCCGGAAGTACCTGCATTCTGGCCACTGTGGAGATAGGCATAGATGATCTTTTTAGCGGAAACAATGTCCTGTCATGAGGACAAGAGGGTTAAGGTTTGTGGTTCTCTGTCCTTTTGATCCACCGGTACGCCTGCTGGATGAACTTATCAGATTGCGAGTGTCACGCGTCTGCGTTCAATATGATTGCACAGACGTGATTCGTGCAAGTAGTGACCATATTCAGAAAATAAAAACCCATCGTTTTCTGTGGCAAGTAGCAAAGTGTTACAATTATTATTGACTTTTCGATTGTCACTTATATGGGAGTCAATGAACGTGACACCTACAACTACGTGGCAATTCCCTCACAGCCGGCGTTTTGAAATGATGTTTGTGGAATACCTGAAAACATGATTCTAATTGCATGCACATAAATCTATCTAATCCGCGTTTCTGATTTCACAAAGTCAAGCTTCGGTGTTTAAAAATAAATAGGGCAAAAGTAGATCAACTAATTCACTAATGCTTCAAGTTCACAACATTCCGTTGCTTCCTTGTTTTAATGAATTGCACATCTTGTAGTCACTCAGACTACGTCTGCGAATCATCATACCTAGCTAAAAGAAAACACATGGTTCTACCGAATTCACCATGTAAACCCTCAACAGCACGCCAATCATGATTAGTATTTCGAATAGCAAAATGCGGAAACAAGCCTGATAAAACAAGCACTATCAATGGATGGGTTCCCATGGTAACCACATGAACTCGTGTGTGGATGGCATTAAGCACGAGGACACTGTTGTACTGTTGAGTTGAACTATCACTAGCCGTGACCAACGATATGTGCGGCAGCAGTGACCCACGAGCAGAACCGTATGACCCAGAGGAATAATAACGGTAACTGATGTGTCCGACTGTGGTACCCCAAGTGAGACCCGACCGAACCGGACAAAAATACGCCCCACGAGCAGTACGATCCCCGGAACCCGATCGGTGAGAAAAGGAAGACAGGCCTCCAGGCGAGTTTGTATACTTGGCTTGACCGTCAAAGGCGAAGTAAGCGGATAGCTCGTTTGTTTATATACAGTTCGGGGACCGGCCAGCAATGACCTTGTAAAATACCTCGAAAGTGATGGTCCACAGAAAAATGGACCAATGAGGTTCGATTATGACCGGTGCTGCAATGTGAGTTTCCTTTTTGGACTCGAAAATCTGCAAAATTTAAATTTTATAAAAATTAATGGAAAAATGGGGAGAAATTGTCACTTTTAGAGTGCAAAAAATGGGGTCTATACATCAGGCGCTCACAAATATTATCCGTCTTATACTCACACAATGTGTAACGGGGAACATCAGTCAATAATTGCCTGTTCTAAATGAGTGCTGGTCATGAATTGATTCCTTATACACATACAAATTGGTTTGTCGCTCACATTTTCTATCAGGTTCACTTTTGTTGTGCAGATTGCCTAGTGCATTACTACGACATTGCAGAACAATCTTTAGATGAGATCTCTCTAGACCGTAAACGAGTTGTTAAGCAGACAACATAAATGCCCAGTGATCTTCCGCGGATCTGAAATCTAACAGAACTGACGGTGTAGTGAGTATACGAGGCTGCGCAAACACATAACACAGATTATCACAAGCAGTTGGCGTTCATTTAATCATGTTTGGTTCATTCTGCATTGCATGACATTAATTGTTATTGACAGGCTCAGTAAAATAAAGATATGAATACGAAGTATCTAAATATATTTGCATGGAACAGATAAATTCTCAATACAGTTTGAGTGAATGCAATTTCGTAATAGTTATGAACAACATTATTCCAGTGGACACTTCCTTTCGGACGAAGCCCGGTAAGTGCATTGAATTGGAACGCTTGTTTTGAATATATACTAATAATAATCAAACATGTGATCACGTGATCATCACGTCGAGATAGCACTTGGTGTGAGATTTCATAGATCCCACGTATGAATATAAATAAATAACTGCAAACATAAAGAACTCTTCAGTCAATACCTAAACAAGGAATAAATGTTGTTCAATTCGTTCGTACCAATCTAGTTTGATTAATACTGTCTGTTAGCGACAAGTTATTCAAAGCTAACCTTCTTCTGTGAAAGTATCCCTCTATCGACAACCCGGACCATTCAGCTCTGCTTAACCCGAGGATATCCAGGACAATGTTAAATGATGACTCCGTTCCAACCATCCAGGGCGTGAGAAAGACATGCTCGGCACGGGATTACCATAAGTTTTTGTAACAACAACGGATATTGTGAAGCTGAACGATAATCTGAAAGTTTGCATATCGTAATGGTGGATGCAAATGTTCTCCTAGCTTCTACGTTTCACCGGGGACTTGGATCGAATTGAATCGAAGATACAACTCCAAGTTAAAGTTTAATCCGCTGTATGAGAAGTTATGAGTAGTGCCTAATCTGGCAAGTTGAATCAGATAACAAAGCAACAGAAATTCATTGCATCGAGCGTGGATTAGCATTTTTCATCCCCGATTACGTCCCCAAAGTGTTCCGTAGTAACTCTTTTATGGTCTTGTTTGTAACATCATCACACAAGACTGTGAATAATATAAGGGACAATGAACCGCGGGCCGTGATTTCCGGTCTGTGTTAGTTTCTGCTTACTTCTGAAGTAATCTTGTGATCGTTCAAAACATGATAAATTACCAAGGGTGGAGCTAAGTCTAGCTTTACCATATCAATCTGGTACCCTGCCCACAGCTGAACATTTCTTCCGTTAACCGACAAACCATACATAAGAGACCAACCACTCAACTGTTCATGAATCTTCTTGTTTAATTAAACTGTGCAATTTTGAGACCATCCTCAACAAACTTGATGGAGCATAATCTGACAATCAATTTGAAAGACTTATTTTCTTCGTCTCGGTTTTCGTCGCGTTCGGATCCCAGCTGAAGCTCCTCTAATTTCTTTGTCTCACCAAACTTATCACTGAACCTGGTCCCACGATGCATGCATACATCGAACAACGATTTCTGGTAAAAGAGAGTTCCAAATAGTGCAAACCGAAAGAATTCTCAATGGAATGTAAGACGCTAACACTGACACTGACACTAACAATAACACTTCAAACGTCGATGTTGGATGCGTAAACAAAATGGTAAGGTTTTCAGCCGGTCAGCATTGACAACTCATTCCAGCTTACACTCATGTAAACCACACTATTTAAATTCCATTATTCCCCTAAACTAGACAAGTAGGTAGATAGGTAATCTAACCACATTCCATCGACAGTTTCAGCTTGGATAACGTCCTCTGAGCGTGAAATAATCAGCGGAAGGGATAAGCACTAGACTTGATCGATTTTCAGGAGCGCTCTCATATAAACGTGAAAGTTATATAATTCAAAACAACAATAGAGTAACGAGGAAGTTCGTTTTCATTTATACAAAATCACACCATGACAGCATAAGAAACAAAGGAAAGGATAAAAAATTTCGATACCAACATGGTACGTATCGGGTTTCAAATGTGTGTTCATGTGAAATTGATCACATTCTCAACAGTCCAAGCGACTGTACACTTTTTGGGATGAATGAAGGGGACTAGAGGAGAGTTGAGTGCTTGCACGAATTGCTTACAGGGAAATACGAACATGGAGTATTATTTCCGAATACTTAGGGCTTCGATCGTGACTAGGATACGATACTTTATTGCTTTAGTGACTGCATACATCCAATCTTATATATCGGTTGAAAGGTAATTTGATTGAACACACACTCGGTTCGTGATCGTCCTAATGGTTTCTGTCCTGAGACAAGTCAGGGGGTGTTCATGAACGTGACTGAATAAGCTTCTGGTTACGCAGTCAATTAACCCTGTTCCACGAGCACAATTGATTGCGTATGCAGAGAATAAGGCTGCAGAATCCGGCCTCCCGTCTGTCCTTCAGTCGGAACACACACAATGTTTAGATGTGAACATAGCTTTTGATTGTACAACGTGAAATGTTCTGCTTACCATACCTGAGAGCTTGCTTGAATGTTGTCCGCCCCTGCATCACCCTTGAACGGTTAATGCCCATATGCAGACTTCTTACCTGCTCCTATCTCTTTTGGTCGTTCCATCAGCCTTAGTGCTGTCTTACAAACAAATCATTTCCGTGAAAAACAAAAAGCGAGAATTGATGGCCACCACCAACGATATCCGCATGGCGTATCTCAGTTCCTCTACTGAGCAAACAACGAATTGAATTTATTCTCCATTGAAAGGGGACAAAACGGAAATAGAAATGAATATACTGTCTACTGTCCGTTGCTATCGTATGTACGGACTAGTAGTCGGAGCTATTACACCGATGGATTCTGCTTCTGCCGATAAGGGCTAAACGTTTGTTCTTTCCGTTCGGCTGGACGCTGTTAAACTCTTCAATCAGTCAAACCACTGTTCACTGTTGCATCTGCAACACACATAATACATGGTCGGCACATTGCCTGTGTAGGTTGCACTATCTGACACTGGACTCAAGAGGATTTTTCTCACATTTGGACATCAATGTATCAGCGTATAATGGTCCTGAAGTTGTCCCCAATGCAGTCCTATCTGTCTGGTACCATCATACACCACTGGATGGAAACTACACGTTATAAATGTGCCTACGAATCACCGTTGTGTTAGCTAATCCAATGAGATGCTCACGTGGGCTCATTACTTTGGAATGAATCAACGTATGCGATTGACAGTTTCACCAATTGGCACATTTTAAATTTATCATTATTACTATTATTCTTAGTGTAGAAGCGACTAAGCGGCGGTGGCGGTAAACTGGAGATTTTGAAGTCTAGTCACACACACGGTTTGAACGGACACCAGCGTACAATGTGAAGTGTGTAAGGGGCTCTCGCGGCACGTAGAAAGGTTCACAGGAACGCTCTGAAATAGTAGCAGTAGATATGCGTCATCACCAGCACTCGATTACACCTCTCACTGTCACATACGCTCATACAGGGAAAACACGGTCGTCGCACACAACGTATAATGATGCACGGAACGAGCGGCAAAAAGCATTCTACAACTGTCTCAGGCGGGGGGGGGAGGTACATAAGGGTTGTAGTGATTATAAGTTCTCATGTATTTCCTGACTCTTCTGGTTCTTCGTTATTAGTACTCATCGTGTTCAACCATTGTGCGCCTGAAAGGAACAGAGAACGTAAGGCAATTATCAGTACTGAACACATGCCCGGCCGTTCCGGTTTCAATGCCGTTACAACAAACAATTTCAAACGTGGCGGTACAGAATGACGTGTAACATCGTGGTACAGTTAGACTAAAATAGAAGTGTAAAGTTGTACACACAGAAAAACAGAACATTATTAGGAACTTATCGAATAAATAATTGTTCAACTTTGGGAAATCTGTCATTTGGCTTTGAATATTTAGTGTAGCGTACTCAATGGATAATGTTATTTATGGTCAGACTACTTAAATATTTATAGCAGTCGAATTGCAAATGCTGAAACATTTAAATTATCTTCTGGAGAATTTACATTTAGTAATGAATTTTTTCCCAGTTAGGTCTCAGACCATTAATCTTCCGTAATACGTATTCTGAATAGTTTGATATGTCTGTATTACGATAGCTAAAACACCGATAACCAGTTTCGGTAAGCTCATCCGTTTCGTGTTAAACTACACTTCATATGAATCGCTTCAGGTCAAAAGCACTGTTCATCAACGCGATTAACTGTGCTATATGCAAAAACAAAACAATAAAAAAACCGTCCGTTGTTTTTTGAATCGATCAGCGCAAGATCCATTGAATTTTACATGAATTATACCATCATTCTACCAACACATATTTTGAGCTGAACACGATGAAAAGAGCATTATGGGTTCCCCGTGTATCGTTAAGTCAGAATTGTGTCCCTGCATGCTTCATGAAAGGAATTACAATGAAGAAATGAAAACAAAATATTGTGGGCAAAAAAGTCCATTAACAGCATAATCTGCTCACATCTAATTCGGCTAGGCCAACTGGTGGAATTGGTCATGCATGGTCTTTCTCTTTTCCGCTTTTATTCTGCATCTTATCATCTTCCTTCGTTTTATTTCACTTATTTAAATTTTGCTGTTCTACTCGTCTCATATTTCAAAAGGGAGCACTGATTTTGGAAGCCTAGGTAAGTGCGCGGCAGTGTTTTAAACTCCGGGAAGATGAGTTTGGTGAACCGAAAATTTTTACAACGTTCTTGAACTTCAAACATTGTACATGCAATTATCCACGGAGTGAGCGTATGCAATTCCATTTGTGGACTGCTAGTTTGCATGCAGAGACGTCCAGTGGCTAAAAAGAGAATACCGCGTACATGTATCATACACTTTCATATAAACAGAGCGTACCTTTTGAATTATTCAACAAAGCCGTACTCGTGTTTCTGGGATCATCACATTTTTCAGATGCAGTACAACGCTAATAATGAATAGTTCATATGAAATCCAATCACTAATAATGTAGAACCGATAAAACTCCTGCAACGATAGATCGGTGCATAAACATGCATCATACTTGAACTGCTCACCAGACGCTGCATTACCTCACCTATGAGATTACGATCATTGGTATTATATTCTGCTCAGTACCGCCGAATTCAGGGAGACTTGATTTTGACGTGTCAAATACTGCAGAACCCAAACAAACCATATCGGCCGCTGCTCATGTTATCGAACAATGTACACCTAAGGGGACACCGTTTCAAGTTACTGATTCCAAAGTGTCGACTAGAATGCCGGCGCCAATCTTTTGCCGTCAGAGTATGCAGTACTTGGAATACCCTTCCATCTCAGATCGTTTGTGCACCTATTATTGAATCTTTCAAGCGGAGACTGGATGAAACCTCCCACATTCCTGCATCACTAAAAGCAAACGCAAATTCATTGAGGCCTGCATTTTCTATAATCTCCTACATGGGCTTCCATGTGATTCTGTTTGCCGAGAAATAATTCAACTGTGTAAATATCCTATGAGGACAAGAAAAGTTTGACCTTGTAAAAATAATTCCCATAATAAATCTTTCACTTTGAATTTGACAAGTTTCGCGTGCAGTGTACCTACCACATATTACTCACTGACTTACTAAAGGTAGTATGCTTAAAGATGCGACATTGCATTGGTTTGCGTGTTATGCATTTTTCTTCTCCTCACACCGTTGAGTGAAAAGTGTGGCTCAAATTATGATTTTAAAATTCTGTTGCATGGTTGGTCTCACCAAGAGAAGCATCTATGCACTATGACCGTCCGTTTATGGGTCATCGGTCGTCTTCTTTTCATGAAGGACTCCCTACTTAACGCGCGTGCAATTCTAACATGTCTCTAAGTAACCAAATGAATGAATACCATGTGTGCCTTAGACAACCCGCGATCAAACGAATCAAAACCGTTTGCGCAGATCAATAAAATCAGCGTGATTTGATTGAGTAGCACATGATAGCTAGACTCAGGATCAATATAACGGAGGCATTAACCCAATTTGGCAACCTTAGCTACTTCCGTGATAGATCACCACGATGCAGTCTATTATCAATGGATGGTAGCTGCAACCGTAATGCAATGTTCGTCCGATTTCTAATCACAATGGAAACCAAAGAGACGAGGCGCCATCAAATAGGAGCCTGAAATATTTTTGTTGTTGAACCGCATGAGATGAATGCAAATTTCCGAATTAAACTGGTATTCCATCCCACAGGTTCTGCTTCCTGGAGGAAATATAGTAAGTGGTTTTCAGAACAGCACTGCATCATTTCGAGCAGACTGACAGAAGAAGAAAAAGACAAAAGATGAGATGACCAATGTGCTTGATTTTTACAAAGACAAGTTATTGCGTACCGCTTACGTGTTATGGTTTTCTCTGTGTTTGTTTGCTCACTGTTTAACTTGTGTAATCCATCACAAGATGGATGCACGGTTTCGTGATTGATTTCTCGATACAGTTACCGGGAAAATTCTTTCTCATCTCTATAATTTTTTGCCTGATCGCGTGGGAGATTTATACCCTCGGTCCAGTACAAAAATGCCTTCTTACTTCCTTCTTTATCTATTGAACATGCAAATGTACAGTTAAATTTCAGGAAGGGAGCTACGGCCATACAAAGGCTGCTTGGAGAAATACGGAAATAAAGAAGACGGGTGGTGGTGGAACGGTTTGAACCTGGCACTTCCGGGTCACTATAGTTGTTGACCGAAGACCATTTGGCCGCCACCGCCCATCCGCAATGCGACAGGATCGTCCCAAACGTCCACTTTGGATGGGAGCAGTTTATGGAAACAGATACGCACAATATCCGGTTATCTTCTAACAGCCAGTAGCGCTGCATCTGCCAGCTAAGCACCTCCAACGGTCAAAACGAGGTGTAAAATCGGTAAAATATGCTCACTGAAACGCCCAAGTATTTCAATCTGGTTTGCGCAACGCAAACGTTGATTCAATGAAATTCTCGGTTCACTGTTTTGATTTATACTGGTGTTCGGAAACTGACTATCTTCTGAAATGAAGTTTACAAACAGTGTACATGATGGATTGTGATCCAAAAATGATTCTTCTGTCTTTTTTGTTTCCTCTATTTGCAGAAGGCACTTCGTCTTTGGAAACTATCAGTAAGTACAAATCAAGGATTTGGATACCCATGATTCCACAATGAGAAGTTGAGCTCCTATCCTGTTCACAGAATGATTGAACGAGTAAATTTTAACTAACCTCAAAATTGAAAACATTGCGTTAGGCAATTTGGGAGGTCTTCTTTCGTATAATGCGCTATTCTGCACTCACTAATCCACGCTTATGAATCATTAGTAATAGTTGATTCAAAATTAGAATACGTGAAACCGGATCATACGACTATCGTCCTTCCGGGGACAATTACACCGGTCTTATCGTTATGCAGAAGCATTCGGAATCTTTTTTCATGCTTCGAAGTTAGAACAGATGTAGGCAAAACCATGTTCTCATGGTCAATAAATTCTAGTCTTCTCAAATCTCAGTTGAATTTGACCTGTCCGTTGTAACTACTTTGCAGCCCATTTTTACCTGACCAATTGATGAATAGTTCACAAGGTAGTTTGTGAGGATTCATTTTATTGCAGAATCAGTATTGTTTCATTTCAAAACAAAGCACATCTCTTATCCGACTGTACCATTACTACGCCTTGTAAGAAAACACACAGAGTAGCGGACAACCTCGTTTGAGGTGATCCATCTATAGGCTAATACACTTAGAAAGAGTTCTCCTTATCGATGTGCGCAGGTGAGAACTGTATGGGGAACACTCTGTTGATCATCCGTTCATAAAACGTTTCACAAACGGTTGTATTCAGTTTAAACTTTGATAAACATTCACTGTGATCTGAATCACAGGCTTTTCTCTTCATCTATCAATCGTTCTACCGCATTAAACGTGCAAGGCCCAGCAGCCCCGAAGAGATCGTCTTGCACCACATTAAAGCCAAGAAAACCTGACTTGTTTTACAATTTATTTCCAGTTTTTAACTTCTTCTTTCCATCGCCAAGTGCATACTAACTTTAAAAGCTACTTAGTAGATAAAGGAAAATCAATTAGCTTGGGGTGACACTTATGAAGGACCGAATTCGTTTCGTAGATAAACAAATTAAAAATATGGGGTACAGTTGGTATAAAAATTCAATAGACACGAAAACTGTGGCAGCCTCGTGAGCTCCTCGACATAAAGTTCAGGGCTTAAACAGATTGAAAGATCTGGGAATACCATGCGCAGTTTTTAGCGATCACAATTGTCAGAAAGGGTACGTACGTTAGTTAACAGGACGAAAAGAGTGAATCATGAGTCAATCGTAACTTAAGGATGACCGCCCAAACGATCTGGATATGGAAACGACAAAGTGATGAAGTGGAAGAAACAACAATAGTTAAAATCATAAACACTCTTCATTGGTAAGGTAGAACTGATAACTGACTTGCCCATGACGGCACACGAAGAGTGCAAAACAATTGAAGTAGTTATTTTTCAGAGGAATGGTAGGCGGAGTGACAAGGTCGACTGCAACATGAGAGGAAGAAATTGTTTGCAAGCATCACACAAACTCCTAAACATTTTCCCTTCCTGAATGAATGCCATTGATTTGACAAAATGTTCAATAAAATTAACCATAATCCATCCATCTGGTTTACCAGTTCCATGAGAATTTGCCGATTAAAGGTTACTATATAAATAATCATGGGATACTGTTACAGTCTCTATCAAGTTAACCCGTAGTTAGCCGGAGGACAAGGCACAGAACACGTGTAGTCCAGAGCACGTAGGTTTACTGAATGGATCACATGACAATCCACAGTAGGACAATGATTAACGGGTCCACAAATGGGAATGAGTCGTAGTGTCTGTGTGCGTGTGCGAGCGGGCTAGCACCCGCGTGTGTGCATGTGTAGGTGGGTGACGTAAACACTGATCTTCGTCTGAGAGAAAAGCACCGGCGAAAGGGGACGGAGAATTGATCGATGGCATCACTGACGTTGACACGTTCGTTTTTTCTTTTTCATTTTCTTTTTTCATTTTACTTCCTTTCATTGAGTATACAAGGATACAATTTTCCCGAAGGGGGAAGCGGTCTATGAAAGGGCTGCCATACAACGCACAAGTGAGGAAGGTCAGGTGGTGGTGGTGGAATTCGAACACTCGTCCTCCGGGGTGATAACTTGGTGACGTTACCCCCGGGCCACCACCGCCCACATGTCACACACATGTCACAGATATCAATTTACTTTCAATATCGATTGGCAAAGACTTCCCACTGATGGATGAATTGTTGAACAGTTTAGGCGTTTTCTTTTGAACGTTTTGATTGCAAATAGATATTAGTCCTTATATTCCGATGGAAGTTATATACTTTGAAACAAAATTTGGACTGCGTGAAACCAAAATTGATCAAATCGTTTTATTCCATTTGAGTCTTTTAAGCAAATTATCGCGGGTACTTTCATATCGCGTATGTCTTTTACCGCTTGGCAGTGTGATGTTGGTGGAGAACACATTAATATCCCAAGCTACAACCGTTCCACATGATTTCCAACATAACACGAATGGATATTTTGGGACCAATATTTTTCATGGCAAAACCGAACAGCAAAGAAATACTAAGTTGTATAAATGTTATTAGTCTCTTTAGAGGGGATCCTAGGGGAGAGAAGCTGAAATCAAGTTCCCATCAAGTGTCACAGCATGGATGAAAGCGTTTAAACTCCGTTAAACAATGAAGTTGTGTTTTGGTCCCAGTTAGAAACCGTACCAAATACATATCCTGCCATCTTGTTTGCAACTTCATGAAGTGTGTGCTGTCCGTGAACCATGGAGCATGTGAATAGATGTTTATTGAATATTCCGCAAACCTAATTGTATCCGGTTGGATTAGCTATGTCCCTAGCGGTATATTGGAAATGATCCAATTGAAAAACATATTAAAACGATAAAAGCACTCAAAGGATCCAAACTGAAACGCCTGAATTTGTCAAATTTCTTGCCAAATACATTTCACACATGAATCCATTTAAATGCATTCACGTACAGACTGTAATCCAAAATTACCATTTCCTTAATAAAGGTTAATTTTTTCCGTGTTTTTCACCACAGTTCCGGAAGACGAAAAGGATTTAAATGCCAAAGGTAAGTCTGTGTGTTTTGTGTCAATTAGAAGTGATACTCATGTATGGATGGTCCTAACAACCAACGGGATGCATTCCATGAGACGGCGTTAGTATTTCAATCATCATGTGTATATCAGAACTGTTTTCACCTGAACTTATTCAATTCATTTAGTAAACTCAATGATGGTATATTCTAGAACTCCTACCGTTCAGGGCCATCCCGGAGTAGGGAAAACATCAGACCCATTTGTTGTGTTCAGTCTAGACGTACGAATGACACGAGCGACTCTTTCTTAACCTCCAACGATAACTCGGACAGAGATTACAGTTAGAGCCAAAATCAACGTTCATATATTTTCTTTTGATTTCGATACGAAAGTAAATAAAACGAATTGCGCCTAGGAGAACGGCGCAGTGATGCATCGATCAATCAGATTGCGTCCATGACATATCGATCGATCGATTGGACTAACATGGAAGGATTCGTTCCAGCCGGGCACAGCTTGTCTGGATGGTTGCGAGCGTGCTAGTGACCTGACTCGGAGGGGTGCATGATCATACGGGTTGCTTAAGCTCCGTCTTAACACCATTTAGAATAAATGGAATCATTTGACATAGATTAGTGGTATACAGCAAATCATTTGAAGCAGAAGAGCACTCACTGATACGAAATCTCTTTAGGTATGTTCTGAAAAGAGCAGATAGAAAGTGGAGCCCTGGAAAAATACCACAGTTTTATCATTGCATGAGTTGAATGGTAGTAGGACTTGTTAAATAGAATAGTCCAACACAATGGGCTCTGAGCTGCAACCCGTGAGCCCTTAAATGAGAATACCACAATCAATTAAATAAAAGCGTCGACTTAATCAAGATAAAATAGGCCAACGGGTACAGTGCTCTCATTTGAGACGTAAGCTGCAAAATAAATAACGTGGGCAACGACTAAAAAAGTTGAAAGTAAAGGTTTCTGAACAAACTAAAGAGAACTGCGAGCATTAGGGAGTACAATCAATCTTGTTTAGTGTCATGGTCAAGAACTTCCTCTAACGCTCTTCTTGTCGTTTGATCTAATCTGGATAAGTCTCGATCAAACAAAGATCGTTCAAGGGAACAATGCTTTATTGGCGTTGTGACGTGGTCAGCAAAGGTTTCCAGTTTATCAGTAGATATGAAGTTCGGTCAATAGATTTTCTTCGACTTCAGTTGCTTAAATCGTTGAGAGACCCGTTTGGATAAGACAGTTTATGATCTTTAAGGCAACAGAAGGAAAACGGTATTGAATTCGGATCAAAAGAGATGAAGATAGGGTCTCGCATTTGTCTCCATAAACCTGACCAACTAACCGGACTGTTATTATTGTGCACAGAGATCTTTCGATTCCAATGTCTTCTTTGATGAGCAATGAAAGTCGTGTTACATCGTTGCGCATGTGATTCCTTGAGGTCTTTTCTTTGTCACAAGAATCTCTCTGGGAAAAATGAGATGGGGATACATCTGTTGAAATCAATGCAGTCCCAGTAGGACAACACAAATGGAAACGGAAATTAAGATAGCCCGTGGGGAATTTGAGGGCCGGAATACATATTGCAATTAGGGAAATCAGCAAACAGTCTTAGAAAACCAGTCCTTGAGTCTAGGTAGGTTACCGCTGGGGGTGGGTGGGTGGTGGCTGTGATATGCTCTCCTCTTACTGTCCCAGAAGGTAGACGTTCTTGCTGACGGTGAAATATTATCTATGGGTTTTAGATTTACACAGTTATCCCACTTACTCTTCTCCTACCAGTTTTTCATTAAAAAGAACTCTGCGTTACTTACCAAAATCGCTGTCGAGCTGGGTCTCCGACCGATTGAGAAGGAGCACAAAATCTATATTGTTACAACATAAATCTGGATACGAGTTAAACAACCAGATGTGATGCAAAATATTTGGTCTAAGCCCCCCCCCCCCCCNAGGAAAAGCTCGCATAAACTCTCGCGGGTGTAGCTGATTGGCAATGTGAATGTGAATGAAAGCGGGGGCTTGCCGTGGACGAGAATTTGGATATACAACTTATAAAATGAAACGAAAGACGAGTGCAGATATACCACATACAGTTGACCAGTCGATTACTACACCACCTGAGCGGACCCAGATGATAGCGGAGCTTTCTAAAATAAAATCGTATACTAACATCCCATGTTGGAAAAGATACACCTCAATTAGAACGTCCAGACAAGGTGCAGTTTATGTGTTCCAAACACCTGAAAGGCCTATTGTATAGGTTAGATTCTTCTCGACTGAAACTCTATCCATTTTGCACAAATGCAACGAGTGGGGCATGTTTCGAAACTTGGACACAACCGAACGTTTAAAAGTCTCCCTTATCCTTTGAAGCTACGGTACGCTTTGTTGATGTCCAAAAAAACACTGGGTCAAAGTCAAAGTTCTATTTTGGGAAATACTTACAAGTGGTTGCTTTTCTGGTCCCATAGGGTTTAGCACAGATGAATCGACTCCCAGTTCACACAATGTAGATGAATGTCACAATTTGTCCTTTTTTCGTGCACTTCTACAGATGTTGAAATTCAAGACTTTTCAAAGCTTCATCCAGTTTGTGCTTAAATGAATCAATTGTGGGAGCAGAGGCAACGTGTGGTGGTAGGGAATTCGAAATAATGCACAGTCTGAGGGCGAACGAAGAACGCAGGCATTCTTGTTGGCATTTTGGAGCACTAATTTGAATGAGTGCCCCCTCAAGTGTGTGTGTGTGTGTGTGTGTGTGAGGACAAAGGTAGTAAAGGAAATGAGAAGAGAATGGAAAAGCTTCGGAAGACTAAATCATAAATTTTCAATCGCTGTACGTATGAATATCTTGTATGTTGTACAACTGGAACAGGTCACTCAACTAGCAATCACGGATAAGATGAACATGCCACATCCAGCACACTTTGTTGCTTTGTAACGTTTCTACACCGAAAAAATAGAGGTATCCTGGTCAGATGTAGATGTGAAGTGGTCACTTCACAAGCACTGATAATGTCACCTCGGCTGGTGATGAGATGTTTGCAAACAAATCGCCAAGCTCGGCGAACAGGCGAAATGGACCGTGAAGTCATGTCTGAAACTGTGATGGAATCGCTCGGTAGTTTAAAATATCACACATCACTTCCCGTTGCGAAAATGAAACACGTCGTCACGTACCTTGATTTTCCAGGTCAAAACTGATATATACTTTACAATTTCTTATTTTCAGAGGAAGTGGCTGTCAACCTGAATTCTGCGAAAACTGCTGCAAGTGAGAATAATCCGAAATCCCAACTGGTGAATGAAATCACCGGCCAATACTGTGCCACCCCCATCACCCCAGTAATGAAACCGAATTTCCCAATCGGGTTTTGAAACACGACCGGATAGTTAAATGGTTGCTAAATGACAAATAGCCAGTCTAAAATGTGTCTGTTCATTTTGAAAATAATTTTCGCTTAAAAAAACTTGATCACAAATAGGGTTTATGCACTCATTAGTTTTTTTATTTATCTCAGTAACTGCAATGGAGATTGTATGTTGTGTTACGGTACAGACTATGTTCATATAACTAAGCAAACTTGTCAGCATGAATGCGGAATCGAGTAGCAGCCGTATGGCTGCCAAAACTCACTTAACACATTACTTATGAAAGTGGCTACGGCCTTCAGTAAAACTTGTCATTCTCCTCAAAAGCATGGTGGTGGAACTGTCTGTAAACAGCTACGTTTGATCTGCTGCGACCTAATCGGTGTTTTCGGATTTTACCGACTCAAGTGAGTTCATTCATGACCGAATAGTTTTGAGCACTTCCGTCATTAGGGGTTCTGACACCATCAATGGAACAGTGTTCCACTACAGAAACTCATGCCACTCCCATTTTGTACATACAATTACATATTTTTATTATTTATTTTCCCCGATTGTTGAATGTGCTAATGATAATTTTGACCACTTGTTACGATTTTCTAGGCAATGTTGGAGCATTTAAAAGTAAGTTTTAACATTCTGAATTACATTAGAACAGAGATCAGTAGTGGCACGACAAACTGGTGTCCATTTTTCAATCAAGACAAAACATTCCAAAAAACCACTTCGCACCAGCTTTCTTAGTACAAAGTATACACGCCCGTCTATCACGAACAATACCTTTTAGCGGCTTAACCAGCCAGCGTTGAATTACTCAGTTAGGCAATACCCATCACGTGTAGAATATTGACCGCATAAGCCCAGGAATTGTTTGCTCACGTGATACACCCCCTCACTGCGTATAGTTATTCTAAAAGATCGCGAATTGTGTCATTCATTGTTCAATTTTCTGTGTCTACTAACATCCTACAACAAGGTGCTTAGCTAGTTTTGTACAATCCCCAACAGTTTCACTCGGTCTAAGCAGTAGAGCGGAGCGAGTAAGATGCCAAATACCATCCAAATTGACCGACTTAATTATGTCTGTGAGAAAAACGACGCCACGCCAGGGAGTGCAGTATTCGGGGAGAAGTTAATTTTTGCGGGAACTACGGCATTGCTTAGCCTATCAAAATAAATTTCTCTATTTCAATCACGCACAACCCAGTTCTATCGCTAATATCCTTCACCCCCGTGATACACGAACGTAAACTAATATTCCATCATTCAACTATTATTTAGGTCTTTTCAGGAGTTTCAAAAGTAAGACACTTCAATATTGGTAGTATTTTTGTTCCATGTTCGTCCTCTGATATTTAGATGATGCTTCTTTTTCATGTTCAAGTCATTATTTCAAAACTGTTTTGTGATACGAATGCGAACACACTGTACGACAACGGACGTTCAAGTTGTAAACATTTTATTAACCGTAGCAGTGTCGTGAGATACTACTCACTCGTAAGTAGTAGTTAACATAGTTGGCGATTGATTTCAACGACCAAAAATTAACAAGATCACTGAGGCCAAATGGCTGGGTCTCAAGGAAGAACTATCGAATTACACATTCATTACCCGTCACGTGGCCAGGAATTGCGATGATTAGCTTTTTGTGTTATGCATGCCAAATTGACGATATCCCACCTGAAATCCTTACTAAACAATTATCCTCGACCGGCACCGTCTTCTGGAATTTTAGCAGTAGTAGTAGGGCGCAGTGCACATGGAACACAAAGCACGGAGTACGAATCATGAAATACGAGTCACTGATTGGCAATCAAGGACGTCACTTACTCAATGGACTGCGCTGGCACTTGCACACAATATCCCACGTAAGCGAGACACGAGGAAAAAGCCATAGAATTAGTTCGATAATGGAAAGAAACGTGGGGGATTAAATAATATGTATGAAAGACACTCGTTGGTAATCCGGGCCTCAGCCAATCGCGTTCTAGTATTTCTGCCGTTGTTTAGCTTCTATCCGGACCGTACGGTTTCTGATTGGCTGGTACAATCGACCTATGGTATTTAGTCCGGAGGCTGTGGCATGCACATGTTTTGCTGACGGTACCAATGAAACTTGATTGATCACAGTTATCTGAAACCTGTAACGTGTCGCTCCAGGGTATGCGTCATCTTGCAGGCTGGGACAACCACAATTTTGTTAAATTGTCCGTTGAAAATTCAAATCCCTATTGATAATAAATGGAAATCTGATACCGCTTTCATATTCAAAAATATTTATGCTCAATCACTGCTCACAGGCGACACTAATGTTTGCTCG
This sequence comes from Echinostoma caproni, assembly GCA_900618425.1. Lineage (NCBI taxonomy): Eukaryota > Metazoa > Platyhelminthes > Trematoda > Plagiorchiida > Echinostomatidae > Echinostoma > Echinostoma caproni. The sequence continues at coordinate 42,652 of UZAN01042106.1, forward strand.
CTTCAGCGATCCAAAGATAACGGTGGTCGAATACGCAACGGGCAAAATTGGTGCCTCATTGCCATCTTCCGTCGTGTCACAGTAATCAACCTCATACCTGTGCATAAATTGCTATCAACAGGTTGACGAGAGGTTTCGTTTTTGGCGGTTTTGATTTTACGGTTAACAAAATTTATCACATTCAAGAAGCCATGACATAAAGCACGCAATTAGTATGAGACCCCTGCCATTAGTATACGAATTGGTGATCGGAGGGTCTGGTTTTCCGAAGTACACCAATCGGGATGGGTAAGGCATTTGGCTAGTTCGTCTGATTAGCAATGCTAACGTTTATCATGCTTGTTCAAGATATTATTTTATCAGAGACAATTTATTATGCCTGTTCTTGTAGCCCAATGTCAGCAATAAGCACACCTGGCTGATTCGTGCAATCATCGTTTTTGTTGAGTACATACGCGTATTAAACGTACTGTGCGATATTAGTCTCGTCTTCCGGTTTACCAGGATTTGGCTATGTAAGACAACTAGCTGGTGGACAAGGGTACAATAAATTAGAGGCTCACTGACATTAGGTGCTTTATTCACTCACCCCGAGGGGTGGGTATACAGAAACTAAACACATAGTCACAATGCTTGTTAACACAAGATAAAAGCACATACAATACAGCAATGGAAGAAATTGACACGAACACCAATATCACAAAAACAATGGCAAACAATGGTGTATGTCATCGGTTTAGTTTGGCATTTTGTGCAGATTTTTGGCAACGCGTTCATCGTTTGTGAGCAATCGGGCGAGGTACGGGACAACAGCGCATCGATAAACCCCAGTTTATGCCTTTTCAAGTTTGTAACTGGACCGAAGGAGGAATAAGAGAGGCTGGGATTAGACAGATAAAATCTATTTTGGGAATGTTTTACAGGCTTTAAATTGCTATACACATATCAGATGCTGTACCAGATATTCCTGTGATATAAAAATACAGTCTGACAGCAGCGTGTTGGATCGAGAAATGAGTTCCTGATCATTGCTAAGGTTACTGAGTTGACACTACGGGAGACATGAAGTCAGAGAAGCACAACGGAAGCAAAAGTAAACCCTTTTGGACATGAGTAGTGATAGACGGTGATAGAGGACAAAAATATAAAACATAAGCTTTATGACTTTCGGAAAAACGTTATCGACGTGATAAGATCGCTTTAGGCTACCGTTTGAAAATAACACCCAACTATGTGACAGATGGCTGCCAATTCATCTGGTTATTTTAGGTGAATAATGGGGGACAAACGTTTGAAAGGTAATCACACATTGAACCTTTCAAATGGAGTTCTATAGCGAGGTTACTTTGTTGATACCACTCCCATATTTCTGTTAGGTCATTTCAAAGAGTGATCTAAGATGATAGGATTATAATGGAGGGATCCAAACATTATATCCTTAGCATACCTAACAGGAAGAGAAGACTTACACCCAGGAATAGAATACAGGTAAGCGTAAAATACAACATGGGATAAAAATAACTTCTTGAAGTACGCCTTGTAAGGACGGAAGCCGTGAAGATGTACTGTCTCTGTAGCGTGTTAACTCCAATAAGTTGGATAAATAGTTGGCCAAGATTTTAATCGTGGGAAGCTGAAGACCACCTGAAGAAAGAATGAATATTTAGCAATATTTGCTTACCCGCCGTGCTGAGTACATCACTACTGCCTAAAACCCATATGCGCATAATCGTACGTGTTAAACATTTCTACATTTCAAGCCTAGCTTTACACACAAACTAGAAGAGAATTTACGTGAAACATCTGAAGGGAAAGATATTAGTACAGATGTTATAGTGCCCCTTGAAATGCAGGAATGCATCATAACATACAACCTTCTGGTGGATAATTAAAGCTTTTATGAACTCAATCATACTTCACTTAAAATTGGATATTGATTAAATTTATTGTAAGATACATTTAAACCATAGTTAAACCACCTAATTTGAATTCCCCTTTACTGAAAACCGTTCAATCTTTTAGAAAAGCGGTCTGGACACAATTAACCCGCGTGTTCTACCAGGTGAACCTTTACACATTGATTGTCGGACGTATTCCAAATAAATATACTTGTTAGACTAAACGATGTTTTCAACTGGAAATCATTATTGGGTCCAATGTAAAAAGTGCTTTTTATCCGTGGACCAGAGAAATATTTGATAACAGCAACTCGAAACCTCAAAAATTCTTTCATTACTAAATCCAATCCTAAAAACAACACAATAAGGAAAATCAAGCTCTACGGATTAAAAAATATTGATTACAACGTAAAATCAGGTGGTTTTGGATACTCCATTTTGGGCACGTCAAACACTTCAAAAAGCCCCCTTACACATTAGAAGATGAGCGAGTCTATAGATTGGAACACTTTGGATTTCACCCCATAGTAACACTTTAAAGATTACGTAATATTACACACCTGTCTGTGTAAGGCTTTGGTTAGGCAACAACCAGACAAGCGAGCACCGGATAATCAAAGAGACTCTATCTGTTCAGATAATGTGCCCCACCTAGCTGATATAGTTCTAGCGGAACTGGAAGCTAAAATTTGTGAACAACGATTTATGGTCCATGAAATGTTTTCACTTAGAAGGAGGTAAAACAAAGGAGGAAGAGCCCAACCAAATTTGCTAAAATTGTTATTGGCCAAATAGGAATAAGAAACATACGCTGAATGACAACAATCCTTCAAATAACGCGGGCGTGAGCAACAATTTTGAGGTGGTCATATGAGAGTTTATATATGTAGGTGCTACCTCACGACCTGTGGAATCGATCTGGTTTCTAATACCCCGTGGTTCTCGATAATTCGGTAGGTATCACGAACAGCTACCAGTTGGTCAAGGGAAAATATATTGTTCCCTGCCAATAAAGTGTCGCACTTTCGAAATAAGACCTAAATGAGCCCAAGTGTACGTTTATAGCCTCTAAAAAATCATACAATTACATTCCTGTCAATTTTTGTTATATTTATTTACATGGCAATCTCCCGAGGTGACTGTTTGTTTTAAATGATTGCAAGTAGTTTCAATGGCGGGCTGCCATAATCATTCTGCTGTTCGCTTGTGTGCTTCGTGCCAGCAGTGCCTGCTGTTGATTTCTCATCTATCTTCATTGTGTTACTGGTCGTATTTGGTCGTAAATATTCGCAATATTCGAAAATATTGTCATACATTAAATAGCCTATTTCGTGGATCTAACAGACAGACCATTTGTCGGCAGTTGCAGAGTTATTTGCCGACCGAGTGTCCAGAACTGCAACCTGAGGTTCCAATGCAGGAATCCGAAAACAAATGCTAACAATCTCAGGGTTAGTAAGATTAATGGCAAATAGCCGTATATGCTTATAGGTCCGTAACCCACATTTGAACTAAGTGATGACAATTTTTGTGACTTCGTTGCCCCTGCAAACCCAAGCACTCCACAAACCAGTCAGCCTTACACGGGTATGTATTGAGATATTATGTGATTAGGAAATACCTATGGGTATTACTGTTGATCACCTATCCCAGGAGAAACATGGTATGACATTGCTATTTCCGTTGAGGGATTCTTTAAACTGCAGGTTGTTGCATTATGTAGGCCAAGATGAGTTTAATGTTGTTGCTAGATCAACAATGCTCGAAAAGCATACAAACTGTTTCACGCTCTATATGTTGAGCTCATTTACCAGGTACACGGCGTAATTTGTAGCAGAGCAATTAATTGTCTGACCTTGTATGATTTAAGATGTTTACGGCACTGATGAAAACCGTCACAGTTTGGTTGATATATGCCGGGCTTTTTCTACAGAAGCTAAGCTGTCTGTCGGTGCCATCAATATAATTTTAAACCACCTTCGCCAACTATCCCCGGAGTTACCGAACGATAGTCGAACTCGCCTACATACGCCTCGGATATAGAAAAGCATATGCATGGATTCTGGAAAATATGTTCGTTTTGGCTTTTAATCTGCCATTAAAAAACGCGTTCGGCCAAAAGACTTTCGCTTTGAATGCACCGTTGCGTTTACAAATAGCCGTCGATGGACTGCTCTTTTCCGGCAGTTCACGGATGCAACCGTGACCCGTTCTCGAGCGTCTAGTACAACCACGAACGGAGGTTTTCATTCTCGGAGTATACTGCGGTTTGTGTAAACCGAAAAACGCAACGCAATATTTGGTACCATTGATTGATGAGTTGTGCCGATGCGAATCTGATAGGTTCAGATTGTCATCCGAAGGTCCCACAGTTTCTCTGGAGCTGGACAGTGTAATGTATGATGCTCCATCTCGTGCATTGGTAAAACAACTCAAATTCCACAGTGGATGCAATTCCTGTGAGCGTTGCGTGGCATTTGGTGTGCACAATGGGAACCAGTTGATGTTTCCTCACACAGCAAATTGCTCCCGTACTGACATCGACTTTCGTTCTCGACGTGATGATGAACAATGCCATGTCGAGGATTCACCGCTTGAGCTGATAAAAGTGAATGTAATCAAGGTGTTACCCTTGGAATGCATACATCTGGTATGTTTGGGATTCTGCAAAAGGTTGATCAGCCTTTAGCGCACCGGTCTAATTGCAAATATTACCAGATTGTGTTCGGCGGCCTTGCGCCAGATCTCACAGTAACTGGACTATGTGAGAAGTAATCTGCCGTGCGATTTTCCACGGAAGAGCAGGAATTTTGATGACTCCAAACGATGGAAGGCGTACAGGTTCGGGAAGCTCTTGTTATTCGTCGGACCGATAGTTCTCAGGTGTATATTAGACCCCAACAAACATGAGAACTTCTTGAATGTTTTCATTTGCAAATAGAACAAGGAGTGGCGGACAAGCTCTTTTTCAGTGATTCGTAGACATGCTAAATACGTCACACTAGATATTACGTTGTTTATATATACATCAGCATTCAATCGTAAAAACGCAAACAAATATTTTGGAAAGGGAAAATAACCTCATGGGTTATCCGGGGCTAAGTTAATCGTGGGACCGAATGTGGAATTCTCAATGATCACATAATTGTTAGGTTATCCAATCGTTGGTTTTCATTTACCTTCGTTTTTGGCTTATTCTCGGTTCTGTCAGCACCATGTGTATTTCATAGAAGACATGATGAATCGACTGCTAAACCAGTATGCCGGCTTTGTACAGAGAGAGTAACCTGGTGTATAATATGCACTGTCTGTTTCATCTGGCACCGTTAAACGATGAAAAGTGACAAAGCAATCGCAGAATTGCCCATAATCAACGAGTAGTTGGTTTTCCATAAGAATTGAGCAAGGATTTTACGGGCAATGCCGTGATTTTCAATGGGAATCCCGTATTTATTGTAGGTGAGCATCGTATTGGACTTCAAGTGAATATGTTTGCATTAGTACAACCGTTATTTAAGAGGTGTGTCAAATCTACGGATTTGTATAACTTTCATTGCGAAAACGTTGCTGATTTGCAATTTGTTTCCAAGAACAATGTGGAATGCAAATGTTTATCTCTGTCATACAAGAGTGGATATGTATTCTATCCATTACTGCATACATTCTTGTCCACGAAAGTAATTTAAATCACATTGGACATTCACCAGTTTTCAATTCAGGTTTACCTATAATAGGATCACTCCGAGGTGTATGAAGGATCAGGACGTGAACGAAGTGTTAATTGATCGATTTTAAATATATCATTGTCTAATTTGTGCATAAAATAACACGTTTTCATTTTCACGTTTTTCATTCTGCAGTTCTGTGGTGATTGCTCATAAATTAGGAATTCCTTTGTGGGATTGAACGTGATATATTTGTACATTCCGAATTTCCGCTTATTATAGTTCGATTCCGTTGTTCAGTTCTGTGTTCTGATTTTGTTTCGAGTTTTAGTTCTGGGTTGGATTACTATTGCGCGGAATCTGATATGTATACGAATTACTACTACTACGACAACTGACGTCGCGGTCATTTTGAACCAATGAATTCCTGTAATTTGGAGAAGCTGCATATGTATGCCAGTGGGCGCGAAGTCGAAGATTATCTCGAACAATTCGAGATTTGGTACAATACGCGGAAAGGACTCGATGAAAAACGCAAAACTGCTGATTCCCTAACGGTCGCCGGAAAGAATGCATGCTCACTGTTGAAGAATTTGGCATTTCCTGGCGTTCCTAGATCGCCGTCGTATGAAGTCTTGAAAACGTTGTTGCTGAAGCATCTACAGCCGGCTAATTTCTTAGCCGCTGAGAGAACCAAATTTCATTCACTAACACCTGGTGGAAGCCAACCTGTATGTGACTTGATTCTTCAGATTCATACTCAAGCATCTCGTTGCAATTTCGGAGATCAATTGCAAATCTAGCTACGTGATCGAACGCTTCCTGGTATTATTTGCCCGTAACTATAGCAAAAGCTCCTGTCCATGCATGGTTGCACATTTCAGTCGGTTAAGGCAGTCTGTGAACCGTACTAAGACGTCCGTTCCATTATTTGTGATGAACCCAACTTGTTGTTCAATGCCAGCAATTCCAAACAGTCACCATCCCGACGAAAGCGGGTTTTCGAAAAGGGCTCGAAAACACCAAACAACACCAGTTCTCTACCCCACAATGACCAACGGATTCAACGGTGGAACAGGTGCAATTCCTGTAGTCAAAGACATTGGTGGCTAACCTGTAGATTTCGCAGTGCCAAGTGTCACAATTGTGGTAAGCTTGGCCATATTCAATCTGTCTGTAAAAGTGCGAAGTCGAGTCTTACAAAATGTACGAATGTTCATTCCTCTGCATATTTATTATGTGATTTGCAGTCCTTAACTCTAGCCAATACCTGTTTACGTCCCTCTCGTCACATCAATCGCGACTTCATCATTGATGACTCCATTCGCCATACATTCATTATGGACACCGGAAGTGTTGATTCTTTCATTCCTAACAAGGTATTTCGTCAGTTAAACCGCCCAGTTGAACTTTCCTCAACAGAAATTTCAGTTTAGGGAATTACCGGTCATTCTTTGCCCGGCTTAAGATCATGAGAACTACTTCTTACAGACGGTAAATCACAAACATTTCAC
>UZAN01042107.1:16005-26556 GCA_900618425.1 Echinostoma caproni
AATCAACCGGACATCTGTTACTGTCCGATTCGTGTAGTGGTGGTAGTAGTAGTAGTAGTCCCAGCCAGTTGAGAAAAAATGCATGTGGCCTCCACCGAAGCGAGAGGTCATGCTCGGACCTGTCTATCCAAGCATACACACACAGAGAGAGATAGAGGAAGGGAAATAAATGCATGCGAGCAGTGATGATTCATCTCGAATTAGGTGCTCCACGCAGATCTTCATTCAGCTGCATCATTTGTTCAGACTCAATTCGTCGGAATGCAGTTAACTTGTTCCCATACAAATGACTCGCCGATTGTTCACACGTTCTCTGATGATTGAGCTAAGTTGGCAGCCAAAAAACTGGCTCCAGCCACGGATGGGGTGAAACGATCTTCTTTTGTACCACGCCCACTCGAGGTGCACGATCGTCTGGGACTGGGGTTCAAGTCGGAATCGGGAGGTGTTTTGATGGATATGGATTCTGATTCGTCCACGGGTTGCTGTGGCAACAGTCCGTCCTCATTTGCAGAGCCATGAGTTCGGTCATTATGATCACCATCTTGATTGCCCGAAGCATCGGCATCTTCTTCGTGTTCCTCCTCCTCGTCATCATCACTGTCTTCCTCAATCCCTTCGGGCACGAGGACACCCTCGTCCAGTTCGCTCATCCCATCTGAATAGTATGCATTCTCGGCCATTTCGGATTCACTCCATTGGCTGTGTTTGGACGAGCTGTGGAATGTATCCCGTTCGGTAGCTGATTTGTTCGCGGATACCTTCAGTGATTTTCGCGGTATGCAATCCTCATCCTCCTCGGATGCTTGACTGAGCGAGTCCAAAGATGGAGGTAAGGCAGGATAGAGGTCGGAATTGTGTGCGGTTCCTGACTTGGATCGATGTGGCTCTGGGTCGTAGAGAAAGGAGGCAGACCCCGGGGCAAATCGTTCCATGGCTTGGGAACCGACTTTACCCACCCATCCGTGCAATGCATGACGTGTATGATGCGAGTTCGGATTGTGTGTTAGGCTGTTGCCAGTGGTCGTGGTCGCGTTTGACCCAGGAATAGTGTTGTGTGTGGGAAGGAGCGGTGGGTTGAGCACGGAGTTCGGTAGTGGATTACGCCGCCCGAGGACTTTACCTGCGGTGGAGAGTTGAGGAAAATCGTAAAAATGGATTATAGTCCTTTCGAATTTCAGACAACCAAAAATGAGGCTAATGCTAAGTATACACATCCTTATCAAGGTAGATTTCTTGTACGTAACCAAAATAATGCTCAACAGTGGTTTCCGGCTCAATTCAACTAGGACCTTGATGAGGATTCGTGCATCTTAGTATCAATTACATTCAAGGAATTGGTCCATCTAATATTTTAAGTGTTTTTGTAGCGTTCTGGTCAATAAAAAAATGCTTATCTGAACTGAGTGCACTTACCACTTCCATCGTCCACAATGGTGGCATTTTCCGGCAACTTTTTGCTTGCATGGGTCATATGAAGGCGTGGATTCGGATTGGCCGAATGACGATTTCGACTGCGTCGGGAACTGAACCACATACTGCAACCTTTGATTGTGCACTTGTGCATCTCCTTCAGGTGCACAGCACTATAGTGAATTTTCAGGGCACCTGGAAAGTAATGGGGTGAGGATGGGGAGTGAAAATGACCTCACTTTGGGAATGCATTTTCAGGCCGGTCAATAAAGTTCACTCGAAATGCACTCAATTAGATGGGAATTTTCATGGCTTACTGTGTCACTTCTCTCCCAATCAAACCGCATTCAGTACTGAGTATCTACCGCTGTGATTGTTTAGTTTTAAAGTGTCTATTTCGTTCTATCCTCAGTAGTTTTCCATCCGTACAGAAAGGTAAATCAAGAACTAATTGGTATTCACACATACGCACACAGATAGAGTTTTTACTCGAGATTACATTCCCTTCAAAATAAAATCTTGAATTTGTCTATTAAAGCATTCCATTTAGCCTATCTCTTCGGAATGCAGTTCGTGTTTCACTCTCAGGGTAAACTGCTTCGTTATCATTACAAGAGAAGTTTTACATTTGGAGGCTTCGTCCGCAAATTACCTTTTTTCGGAAAGAAAAAAATATCAGACGCGTTTGATTTTGTATGTTTTCTTCTTTTTTTTGGGGAGGGAGGGAAGAAAATCAAAGGTTTGTCAGTTTTCCTCCGCTTTCTTAACCATCCCTATAATTTTAACTTAATCGCACACACACACACACACACACACCGAAGTCGTCATTCATTGCGATCTTTACTCATTGTTCCATATACAATAGTGTGCTAACTATGCTACCTTTTTGTCGAAGTTCGATAAGTTGAATCTCCATCCTGCTCCTTTTACTTCACTTTTCAGTGCATATTTCACATTTCAGTTTACTACTCCCCTGCGGCATTTTGCTCACAATATGTCAGGGTTTTGAAGCGCATGTGTTTATCAGTCAACAGTTGCTGAATTTCACGAGCTACATAAAAAGATAAGAAACTAGATTGTATTCATCACTTCATATAAGCTAGCCTGGCCTTTGCCCTTTTCAATCATTGGCGCATCCTATTCCATTCCATAACTGTAAGCGTGCAAAGTTATACAACCAAAAATCCAGTGGTTAGTACGAATTTTAGACAGCAGATGTTGGACTGATGAAGATAGTATTCTGATTTTTTCAATTTTGGTTTATTCTTTTGAAGAGTGATATCGTGTCCGCTTTCCTGAACCGCTCACTGTTGTCAGATCAATGTGGTGTACGGACAATCGAACAAGTCTATTTTTTTCGTTGTTTGACTACTGTTAAATCCTATAAGTAGTCGTCTTCGAATTAACGAAATGTTCATATGGTCAAGTGCCGCATTTTTGTTGTGGACCACTGTACAAAACAAATTAATCTTCAGTTCATCTAAACAGCTATTAACTCCGAAAGCACCAAACTCAACCAAAAGACGGAATTTAACCGCGAAAACAGGTCTGTTATCATTATATTCCAAAGATAACTCTTTTCTTAAAAAAGGTTACCACACATTTTTCTTCTCATAGCTCACCTTTGTCACAGAATGATTTTTTACACGTAGTGCATAATACCCTCTTCTTGTTTCGAGACAAGTTGGACCCGGACAAGCTATTGTTCCGCTCATCTAGAAGACCAGCTGCTGAGCCTCCATGTCCGAATTCCGTCGTACCCTTCCGCGCAGTCAGTGTATCTCCACGCCTTGAATCGGTTTTGCGTTTCATTGGTCCTAGTGATCCAAGTGAAGAACAATTCTTGGGTTTTTGATTCACGGACAAATCACGTGGTCGATGTCGCATGTTACTGGTCATTTCAAGGTCATAAGTCGAACTTGGACAGGATTCAAACGGATCCAAGGGAACGTTCAGTCCGGATAGCGTTTTCAGCATGGCTTGGGCATTTTGAACGGGTGTACTGGCCTGGAGTGTGGAACAGTTCAAATTGGCATTAAATGCACCAAGCTGTTGTGCCAAAGCTTTACTGGAAGCCAAAAGTGAATCAGTTGAAGTCGTACAGTCCATTAGACTCTTCGATTGTCCGTCCATTGACTCACTTTTCTTCAAGAAACTTTCCACCAAACCTTGACTCAACGAAGGCCATAGCCCAAGCTGATCTGCAGTAGGTTAGGGAAACAAAAGTTTAAATAGCGTTAAAAATGTCTTTGCAGCTGGTAGGAAAGTTGTTGATTATTTGCAAAATAACCCCGAGTTTATAAACCTTTGATCTAAACCCCATATATACCGAATATTTCATAAACGTTGTTATGTTCGTTATTCCATACATCAAATAGGACGCTTTGTGTTCCATGCTGAAGGCACGCGGCCGTTTCGATTGAGACAGAACACCTGAGTTTTCAACTGTTTGTTCAAAACGTCACCACATGTCATTACATTTTTACACTGAACCGTTGCCCTTGCTGATAGAGTGATACCCTCTTGAAGCTAGTGCGTACCAACGTGAGCAAAGTTAGTTATTTTATTTAAACTTTGGGGGTTTTGCTATATGAACAAAACGAATCCGTTTGATCAGCTGCCTTGTCCCTAAGTGCGTACGGAGCGCACGTTTTACCGTTTGATTCCGAGTTTGACTCTCAAAAATGTTGAATGATATTTGGCTTCCCAGGTTGCGGTAAATTGTACTGAATATGGAGATATCAGCCGTACACAAAAATGTGAGATTCATCATGTCCACAGAGTGTGATTTGAATTTGTAACTGGACTCGAAGGTTCTCAGTTTGATTTCCGCTTTGAACACGAAACCATCTACCTTTCTGATGAATTGTAAGATTATGACAGATTTACTTATACGATCATTGGATGATCACTGGGACAATTTGTTTGGTCCTTTGCTCACAAAACATGCTGTCAGTTTAAATGGAAGCTCATGAGGCAGAAAATAATGCTCAAATTTACGGGACTATTCTCTGTAGGATCACTGTACCCACTCCACATATCTACGAAACACACAAACGCACATGCACATAGTAAAGACTTACTTTGATCGAAAGAGGGAGATACACCCTGACCGGTAGGTGCCATTCCAGTTGTCCATGTTGGAGGTTGTTGACCCACGGGGATCGAATTCGGGCCGGTAGTGTAAGATAAACCATTTGATGGCAGATTTGGACACCCGGGAACGTTTGGTGCAGGAGGATTAATTGATCCGGGCCAGGTGGATGGATTTGTTCTATTTGAGCGGAATGCGGCCGCTAGGGCATTCATGATTTGTGGGGGTTGCACTGGAAATCCAGGAATGGGAAAAGGCAAGGGACCGACCAATGGAGGGCCTGTTGTAGCTGCTGCTGCTGCCGGACTATGCTGTTGCATTGCGGTTAACCAGCTGTCCAAAGGATTAGGAATATTAGCTCCGGTGCGCGAATCCTTGATATCGCTGATGTTTTTCTCTGTTGATGAATTGCATTCGTTATACGATTGCGTATGTGATGTGCGATCCGTTTCTGCCAGACACAGTGGTGGGGCTAGGTTACCCATTGGATCAAACGGATTACGCAATCCGAGACCGCTTTTATCCGGGAAACTTGAATTGATGAATGTAGACAACCCTCCAGCACTTAGACTCGGACTGAGACAGGGAAAACCCGCCAAAGCAGCTGCTGCCATGGCTGCGACAAACGGATTGGAATGATTTAGCTTCTCAAATGCGGTTTGCAAATGACCCGGTTTGATATCACGTGATTCCGCGTTAGTCATGTTATTACCACTGCCTATAGTGGTAGTAGTGGTGGTGGTAACCATAGCATTTGGACCGATAGTGCAGGTCGTGGAAGGTGTTACTGCTGCACAATCCAACTCACGTCTTTCTCTCAACTGAGGACTTGGGGTGCCAACTGGGTCTGAACTTCTTTGTGTTTGTCCTGCAGTTTCGATCACATGTGAACCGTTCCTTTTCGAGGCGTCATTAGACGGCGATGTGGATGAAGATGAACTTCCAGACAGGGAAGACATCGTGAGAGAACCAATAGTGGTTGGGGAAGACATATTAGCTCCCGAGAATATCATTGACTTCATGTCCATTTCCGGCTTTATATCTTTCGTTCGGGGACTTTGACATGAGGTTAGTTTACTAGGCGGATGCGAACCGGTCGAAGTTACGGTGGTCTTTATTGGTGAGGTGGATGGATTCATGGGACATATTGGTATAGTTGAGTTGTTGGAAGAGTCCATCAGTCGGCCACAGATGCAGTTGAACCCGGTGAGCATTACCTGTGCCAGTGTTCGGGTTTCGGGAAAGCGAAGGAACTGTTGCACAATCAGACGTTCTTCTTCCAGTCCGCATATTTCCCAGCGGTCACGAATCTGTCCATTGTTATTCTACAATAGATGGAAACAAGTGATCAATCGGTTGAAAATGAAGATTCATGGAGTGTGATAATTAATGAACTAAGTATTCCTTGATAAACAAGAATCAAGTTGGTAGCTATCTAGTTTCCACTAAGTAACCTGTGTAATTATTTAATTCAATTTTTTACACAACAAATCTAAATTTTAATCGTATTTCCGCCTCCACTGAAGAATGACTTGTAAAAGGTCAATTTAGTAGTTCCACACAGTTAGATGATTACTTCTATGTAAAAAGATCCAGATAAATAGCTTATGCTGTGATAAAGGGCAATAACTCTTTACATCTGTAATGAAAGCCCATAGGATTTAATTAATAAATATTTCTGATTATTCTTGACAAAAGTGGAAAAATTTATCCATCTAGAATACGTAATTCAATGTTGAAGTAAACGGTAACTTGGAGTAGCAAATTTGTAAATAATTTTATAGTGCAAAACAGTTTCTTTCGGTTTATTTGGGGATTGTTGTTAATTATACATAAATTTTTGATTCATGCTTTCCAGAGTCTCATTACCTGTTATTTTTATTATTATAAATGTCATTGATTTATTTATTGACGGCCATATATTGCAACATATAATAGTATTCAGAATTCGATTTTTTCTACTTAAAAAATAAAAGTAGTATGAATCGAAACGCAGCAAACTTACCGTAAGCATATATCCTCGGCTATAGTCTTGAAATGTCCACCCAAAAGTCAACAGTAAACGCACCACATCGGCCTGCAACAATTGAGCAGATAGAAGCCGATCCAACAGAATTTTGATACGAATCGGGATAGCGTGACAGCCGAACAAGGTCATGCTCATCAATTCGAACGTGGCACTGAACATGCAAGCCGTACCGGCCGAACTGGAATCAATACAGACCGGATAGTTGGACATTTTGGCCACAACTGACAGGGAGCAAAAGGAACCGTGAAAGGAGGAAGGTTACGCATAGAAAATAACCTGCGTTTACTTTGCAACTGAACCGGCTGTCGAGTAGGTCGCCTTCCCGCGACCCGCTTCCTGAATACCAGCACCAGCTCTGGTACATGATTGTTGTATTGCAACTGTACAGAACTAAAACGATTGCTAATATTATTGATATCGATAGTGGTCACAATACTGTAGTTGAACTGCTTCATTAGATTCTCATTAGGGATGAACTGATTCATGCGATAACCTCCTCTGTTCGATAGGGATCATCGCATAGGAGTCTGTGCTACAATCTCGATCGCTCACTTTGCATTTGTATTTGTGTAACTTGTGTAAGCACCCATGCTTACATGTGCACTGTTCGTCACGCGGAATGAAATAGCAATAATAGTAAAATATAACACGAAAATTAAAGAATGTCGCTGATATTTATTTCATGTACAAAACTTTGAACGTAGTTCACTTGCGACCTGTTCCTTTTCGATGAGGAGTCGGGCCAAGTAGGGTACAGGGGAATTTTTATAAATGTTAATGCGAGAGGTAGATGTCGAAATGAGGAGCGTGTGGACGGATGGGAACGACAAGACGATAGATCAGGGTGTAGTGGATGAAAAGGATCATCTAGAATCTTATCGGTAAACACAACCATCAATGAGTTTTGTGATTAATGAATCGATCGGAATTAATGAAGCACGATTGATGATCGTCAAACCACGGTGAATTGTTTTGAANTGAAGTCTTGTTTTAAAAGACTGGGAAACACTACTGGGAAGCAACAAAGTAGAATGGGTAAAACGCATTGATGAACGAAGGATGACAGGACTGACTGTGGGGGTCGGAACTGCCTCAGTTTGCGTAACTGAAAAGGTAGGCTTCTCAATTTTCCCACACAGTTGTAAATATGTGTAGACCAACGAAGATTGCTTTCGATGGTGACACCCAGGTACTTCACTGAGGTCATTCTCGATACAGGTCTACCGTTAAGGGTAGCAGAGTCCGTTGTTAATGAGGAGCGGGAAAGACTGAAAACACACTTTACGCACTTAGATATGTTAAGACTGAGACCAGATTGGTCAGAAAACTATTGGATGTGGGATAGATGTTCCCGCAAATGTACTCGGAGATTGTTGTCGGGGTTTTTGCAACTCTACTATTGATTCGGCTAAAGGTGGATTCTTCGTTTTTTTTTCATCTGGACTCGCACTTTGAGCAATGCAATTCACACTGTGTTTGTGTGTCTAACTGACGGCGAAATGCAGACATAACTTGGTCGAAGAGCGTCTGCAACTCAGCCAAGCAAAGCCAAATCCCTGATTGACTAAATTGCAAACATGCTCACTTTCCCCGATTTCTTCTGTGTAGATATTATACATTTACCTGAATAGACTTATCGATACAAACGAATGAAGAAATCCATTGAGCATACAGGAACTACATGGATTATCGATTGGCCGATGAGTGTGCGCTGGTGATGCTATGTTTTGTTTTCACCTTCAGAGTATGTCCGTGAGACAAACAGTGCTAGGACTGGACTGTGCATGGTGAAAGAAGATGCATGGTGAGATGGCAGCATTCAGTCGACAGAGTCCCTGCTCGGAGGTACATGTAGGTGTCACTCGAAACAATCATCTGGGTAACCCGAGGCCAACAAGATGACAGCCACATTCCGGCGTACAGTCAGTAGTTGACCATAATTCGATCACAGAGATACCGATTGATGTGTCACTCCGTAGACGACCGAACCAATCCAGAAAAAAATCGAACAAGAACGAAGAGAGGTGTGTGATGCGCCAGTGACCGACTAAAACAGTCGCAGATAAATAGAACAAGTGAATTAGCGTGCTCTGCCTGTTGATAATCGGTCGTACATCATTGAACATGTGGGTGTGTGCGTAACTTGATTTCGAATTTGTTCAATACACGGTCTTCCTTACGAACTATTTGTAGGAAATGTTTGGCGCATGCGTAAATTAGGTGGGACAATTTGTTTGTATGAGATGACTGGAGCGTTTGGTGGCTTGGCAAATCACAGAAAAATTGTCTCATTCCAATCAAAGATTATGTTTTTAAATTGGGTCAAGTTTGCTATATTGATGATGATTATAATGATATTACCAAGAATTTGAATAATAACAATAATAGTGGGAAAAGATAGAAGTTTGTTCCAATAACTTTCACACACAGATCAGCTTAGACGAGATGAGCGCTCGAGATAGCCCAGGAAAAGCTGTGATTTGATGAGGATAGGTGAAATCGGGTCACATGATTTAGTTGTATCGGTCACAGTGGTGGCCATCTTGGTCGTGGCAAGATCGAACGGGCGAGCGAGAGATGGAGAGAGAGAAGGAAAGACAGCATCCGATTGACCCGTTGTATTTGCACGTGATCACAGTCCGCTTGAACTGGTAGTCCGTCCGTGTAACAGAAGCGGTCCCAGTCCCAGTGATCGGAAGTGTGCCAGACTGTCCGTAATGATGTATCCATGGATCAATCCATCCACCGGTGATTGTGCAAATGGACACAGGTGAACGGGTGTATACGTGATTGAACAAATGGATTACTGTGTGTGTGCCGGATAGGGATTAGGCACACAGAAAACCTCGAATTAATGCGGCCCGGTTTCAATGCAAAGCAAAATGAATGCGTACCTGGTCACCAAGATTCATGTTCGATCGCGTAATACGCACAACGCTTCGCCTCGCCTCTCTCGCTGTTTCACGTATACGGCCAACAGAGCTTGCATGCGTATGTGTGCATATGCGCATGTGTGCGTGCGCGTGTGTAGCGAATATGTTTAAACGTGTGGGTTTTTTAGCTGCGGTTAAATATATTTCAACACGCATATTTTTCTATATATCCACAGGTAGTAGTAATGCGTAAACGGACAATTTGGGTCGCGTGGATCCACCTGGACACGTACACCAAAAAAAGCTAACTTAATGCGTTTGAACTGTCCATTATCTGACTTGGTCAACCTTCAAGTTCGGGTGCATAAATGGAACCAACAGGCCCGGGGGGTCGGGGGTCGGGGAGGATGGGGAGAGTTGGCGTTCACGTATGAACCTAAGCCCGAAGTTTAATCACTACTGTTGTTTCCCGTCTGCCTGGAACAATAAAAACCTGATAGTATGTCGAACTGAACCTCGGCGGCAACTTGAGGCAAAACGAATCGGTTTTTCGATAGTCATGGTTTCCTCTCGTTGTGTGTGTTTGCAACACGTAATTTCAGTTGCATGACGGACAGCTAGGAAGAAACATTCAATATGACAAAAGACACTGTGTATCTGTTTGCGTTTTTCTCTCCATGGTTTGCCCCCTACCTACCCCTCTCCCCTCCGAAACCTTTCTCATCCGCTGTGCTTCATTGAATTTCCTTGTCCAGATGGAGACTAAATTGTTCCTCCGTGTTTATCGTACCAGAAAAGCGTCTCCAAAACGTCTCGGACATCGTATGTGTGTGTGTGTGTGTGTCCAGTTGTGTCTCACTGTCTCAACCAAGATCTTTGTCAGGTCATAAAAAAACTTTCATCAGGCGACACTGACCCATGCAAGCCGAAATCGCGCGCGCTCGAGAAAGAGCACGAGGCGTGTGTGTGTCCTCGGCTCTCACACCGGGTCGAGTTAAAATCTTGACTATTCTCGTCAAACAACTTCATTGTCATAACCCTGTGAGCGAACGACAGCTTCACTCATTAGCACGTTTTGGGGACTGTCTCGGGGTTTCCGGCATGCGTGTGGATGTATGGGGGAGGGGGGGGGGGAGGAGGGG
>UZAN01042108.1:439-14415 GCA_900618425.1 Echinostoma caproni
TTTGCTGTCGCCCGGTTCTATACCACGCCTGAACTAGCGGGGCCTTATGTGGTTCTCCACTCCAAACCCCGGGGCTTGAGTTGCCGGTTACCACCACTGAACAGCAGATCTTCGTGACTATAGGGTCCACCCCGACTGTTGTTCATCACACATTGGAGTGCAATTAAAAAATTGAAAAGATGTTTTGAGTATCGTTGGTTTCTGAATCATATTGTAATTGTTCACCATACATTGTCCTGGGAAGTAATGTGTGAATAATCCGTGCGCTCTATTTCACTGACATCGATGAGATGTCTTGCAGAACAATGTGCACTGGAAGTCGGTGTGATACTCGGGCGTGCCTGATTACTTCCAGTCTGCGCTCCGACACAAAAGCCCGCCATTACCACCGTTTCCGATTTGCATTGTATTACAATGACACATTTCATTAAAAATATGCTCACTGTTCTACTGGAGTGAACTGATGAACGTAGCGTATACAGCGACAATAAAGCTTAAATAAAAGAATGTCTGTGTAGAGTTCGTGGAGCTCGTCCTTTTCGTCAGTTAAAACGCGATCCACAATGCGGCACTTTTGAATTGCGATGATGTTTATGCAGGAGATTGATAGCGCAAATTAGATCTGATTGTGGCAGACGAATGGATTGGGTTTGAGCGGATAGCTGGAGTCATCAAAACCGTTATAGATGCAATTTACACATTGAGCTATACATGCATGTCATACAGTTTTGTAATAATGTTTCTGGGAATAGAAAGCCATGGCTAATAATTTCCAAGCCGCGGTGAAGGTTAATGAGGTCGTTTCAATTAAACAGGGGAAAATCGCAGAGGAACAGTAACTTATGATGGGATAAATGCCTCGATATGCAAATAACGGAGTGCTTCACTCTCTATTGTCTCAGCTTGCGTATCTGGAATTGACAAGCGACATAGTTTACGGACACGAGAAGACAAGCGTAGCTTACTCTGTGTTGACTCTCATGCATTTGGTGGTGGGTGTTCTGGTTATGCCTACTGAGGAGATGATTCAGCGTTCCAGTAGATATCCAGATAGCGAAAAGCTAAGAATGCATTCAAAACATTTATTTTGCCAATTTTTTGCTTCTATCAAACTGGGGATTAGTAAGTATTCTGCGTTTTCACGTTAGCATCGTTTTAGAGACTAATTTTATCGAAAAGATCCCACATCTACTGACATACATGTCATCATACTCAGACATCTTATCGTGCCTATCGTGGTGCTGCGGATGCTGACAATAATGGTGATAATGCCTGTGATTTTTTTCATTATTGACAGACTGGTTGATTTTTAGTCGGTCTAATTTCTGGTTAGTTTATCTGCACGCGCACTACAGGCTATCAGTTTGATCTAGATAGCGCGTGTTTCCTTCCGTATTACTCGACGCAAAATCGAGACGCCTAAATATGTCATGTATGCTTCGTGATCCGGTCACAATCGATTATCACTACTCACGCATCGATTCGCCTAGTTCATTATTTCTCCCGCTAGCAAGTTTGTGCTTGTCCATTTCTCACGTGCTTGTCTTAGTTCTGTCTAACCACACACGCATGCACACACTTGAATCGTTTCATCTAGACCGACATTTCTTACTGTAGATTATTTTGCAACACAGGCGCGATTCCACCATCAGCGGTTACGCATTATCACATCCACTATGTCTGCTGTTAATCGTTTACGTAGGATATGGTTCCTTTATTTACTGTTCCGAGCTTTTGAATCGTTAAGGTTTGAACAGGTCAACGGCTAAAAGAGAGTGAGCGATAGATTATCAACTACTTGCTTACAATTCAGTCTGGGCAATACTATCACACAATAACCCTTGGGTTCTGGTCATTGCCCTTAACAGTTTTATACATAGGTGGTAAAGTGTGAACTTCCGCGAAATGAAACTTGGGCTAGACACAGCTGCGTAAGCAAGTACACGGTAATTACTGTGCTCTGCACGTCAATCGACTTATCTGACAGACCCTAACCACCAGCTCCCACTCATTTCATCGCTCTAGGTCCTGCGATAGGCCATAAATTAACCACTTTTACCCAAACACTGCTTACCTCAGAGGGCACTCCCAAAGTCCTCCAGGAGCTGTGTGTTGTACAACTATCTGAGTTTAAGTCCAATCTTGACTGTCTTATACACGACGTCTGCCTCGTTAGTCCTACCAAACGCATGCAAAGGCTAGAGACAGCATACTCTTCGCGTTCGTCTGTACAGCCATTACATGTTTGAATCGCCGACCACAACTATTGTAACATACTCGAACTTGAGCACACCTGAGCTACATCGATGCCACAGTTAAAGTGCTTCGTGAAAATCTCTAGGAACTTTCGTTCCTAGACTTGACATGTTATACCGGGTTCACCAACTAGGTTGAATATCTCCACCAAAGTGATAAGATTTCTCTACCATTGGAGTGTAATCAGTTGAAGCGCTCAGTTTACGGAAAAGCTGCTCCCATTAGAGAATAAACTACCTTCTGTGGAACGCAGAAAGCATCTTGAGTATGTCGACGACTGTTCCTTTCCCTTTATGTTTATTAATATTTCATACAGGAGAGGACTAAATAGATGGATTATCTTTAGCCACGAAGTTCGCCATGATCGGAGAGAGGCTTGAGAATCGCGTTCTGTGCGGTTAGATCGTAATGTAGACCTCCTTCATTCCTTTTTCTTGGGCTGAATTCGCCCGTCGTATCATGCATTATAGATTCTTGTTTAGATGCTGTTCCTGGAGGACTGAATTGCTATCTACTTCAAAATTAACTACTTATTCCTTTATTCCTACCATTTTAAATTCCTCTTGTTGTTTATAGTAGCTCACCAAGTGGAGAGACCAGATTTATTGTTACATTAGTGTGATACACAATAGAGAAAGAGTAAGGGATCCCATAGTCACGAGGATAGACGTGGCGCGGAATCGGGAAAAAATACAAATGTCTACTATGAAAGTGGAGGTCGGAACAGGGTTCAAACCTTGAGGGAATTTCAATGGGAAGACAGTTGCACGAAGACAAAAGGATGCGACAAAACAAGAGTACAGCTTTACGAAAATTAGAAAAAAACGATAAATCAAATAGTAACTGTTATCATTTATTGCGAATTTGTACTACATGACGGTGGTGGCCCGATGGTAACGTCACCAAATTACCACTTCAAGGGATGTGTGTTCGAACCCTACCATCATCGCCTGACTTTCCCCATGGCAGCCCTTTGATTGGCCGCTTCCCCCTTCCTGAATATTGTATCATTGTGTATTCAATAAAAGTATAATTAAGAGGAAATATGGCATTATATATTTAGGGTCAAACTGAATTTGTTTGATCTGTTCCAGACTAACAGCACAATTCAGTCGGAGGTTAGAAATTCCGAACTTTTCCACTGTACCCCAATTTGATTAATCAGGCCGATTTTAGACCTTGTCGAGGTTGTGTAGATCACATTTTCCCCCTTCGCTAAATTCTGGAACACCGACATTCTTTTCTTAGACCCTGCGTTTCTGTTTTCCTCACTCTGAAAGCGGCTTTCGACCAAGTAGACCTCTCTAACCTCTGGCGCCGCATTTTCCTGAAGTGTGTGCCCGAAAAATTTATTTCGGTATAGCGATCCTTTTATACCAATAACCAACGCCGAATCCAAGCTTACCGCACCTTTTCGCCCGAGTTCACCACAGAGAGCGATGTTCGTCAGGGTTGCCCTCTCTCGTTTTCTATTTGACTGTGTTTTAAATTGGATCATGGAAACACCCGGTCCTCGTGCGAAGATAGTGGCATCGATTTGATCCCGGGTGCCAGGCTGTTTGATCTGGAGTATGCAGGTGGCATTATACTGCTAAGTATTGGTCCGGGCGAGTGTCAACCTATTCTGGATAGTTTTAGTACTAGTGTAGCCATGCTCGGCACGCGTTTAGTGCCTTCAAAGTGCAAGACGTTGCCACAAGATGGGTTCGTCTAGCTCACAGCCCCACTCTACTTAGGTAAGTAATAGAGCGAGTAGACAGGTTTTGCTATTCTGACAGCTATATCTCACCCGGTGGACGCATCATGGATGAATTATCAGCTCGCATACATGAGGATTGGTTAGCATTAGCTAACTTGAGAAAACAATGATACCGTCGCAACATCCGGCTGTCCGTGAAGGGTCGAGTATGCGCCGCAACAATGTGGCCGGTACTGCTTTATGGCACAGAAACTTAGTCATTCTGAAGGCAGAAAAAATAGACTGTCGATGTTTGAACACCGCCGAATTGAACGAGTTTCTTGAGGTAACCGGAGGTGCAGTGCTGACTTCAGGCTCAGAGTTTCAGATAACCGCTATCGCCTACTGGAGCAAATGGTTGACTTCCATAGGTTATATTCGTTGGGTGCTGCGCATGTCGCCAAATAGGTTGCCTCGGTGCGCGACTTTTGCCGATGCAATTAATGGTTGGAAAAAAGCCAAAGGTGGACAAACTAAAACCTGGCATGAGTGTATGAAAGCCCTGACGAAGAGACTTGCTCGCATAGGTCGCGTTCCGCGTACTGTATGGGAACCACCAGATCATTCTAATCAATATTTAGAGACACTGAGTGTCGTAAACAGTGACGCTCGTGCATTGATTCAATTTCTTGAAACCTTAGTTCACCAAAATTTTCCATTTTCATCCTCATACTGCCCTCAGTATTCCAGTCCTCCTTTTATCCCTTCCTCCGAATAGTCAGCTAAAAGACACCAACCAAAACCGGCTCATGAAAGTGCATGTTCAATGACTGTTCAAATGGAAACTTTCACCTTCTTAGGCCTACTATATTCAACAAGTTAACCAGGTGTACACTAATGACACGCATCAGTATGAGCATCATCAATCTGTGAATCATTCCAATCTGCTCAGACCACGGTGTACATTGCATTGTCTGAAATGGAACCCACCGGTCTAAGCATGCCTCTTGTCTACAGTTATGTATTATGATCTATCACTTTGTCGCCCCCGATCGATGCGACCAGTGATCCATCCGCATATACTACATACGTTTTTTTTCATTCTACCGGCCTCCGTGTCACTTAGTGAACTTTCTTCTCACATTTATACATGCTTGCGTGTTGAATGCGTCCACACGTTTGTCATTCAACGATTACGCTTTCGACTAAATGTTAGATGCAGGATGTGCATGACCAAATGGGTCCACACATGCATAATGTTCACTTGGCCCAGTCGTGTGATGTAGACAATCCAGTCAAAACTTGTGCGACATGAACGCCCAAATTTCTTTTTGTTCTTACGTCCTTTTATTGAATATACGGTGATACAATTTTCAGGAAGTGGGTAGCGACAAATCGAAGAGCTGTCATACAACACAAACGGGGAAAGTTAGATGGTGGTGGTGGGATTGGAACACACGTCCTCTGGGGTGATAAATTAGTAATCTTTATCACCGAGCTCCACCACCGAACACGGACAAATTACTTATTTTTCAATCAGAGATCATTCACTTACATACCCCGCAATGGTTTTGATAAATTTCATTCTTATCTGTTTGGTACCATATCATGTTGTCAAACGTTGTGGAAATACAATCACCTAATTCCACTTTGTGATCTGAATATCATTGAAGTTCGCTGTAGAATGACTATAATGCTGGTATTCAAAGAAGGTGCTCTAAATGGGCAGTCAGATTGTCCTCTTTACTGGGTTACAATTAACGAATTGTGTTGTTACTTCCATTTGAGACGAGGTGATGAAGGCAGAAAACGAAGTGAATCATGGTTATACGGCACTTCACATCACGTGGCCCATGTAGTTTCGCTGTCACTTTTATTCAATATCAACAGACGAAGATTGATAGGAACGCTGTGTTTTTATGTTTGCAAGGCAAAGTAAAAGCAGATTTCATTTCTTGTCGTTTTTTGCCATCTATCGCCTCTCGATGCAGTACTACTTTTCAGGATTTACGGAAACCGTACCAGTCACCCCCACCGAGTCGTTTGCGTGAAACAATCTCACCTTGACTATCCTCATCTGTCCATCGGTTCGTCTATATAGTCCGTCTATTCTACTACCTTCTCTACTCCGTTTCACTTCACTCCACTTCTCTCGACCGAGTGAGCGAGCGAGCGACCAACCTTCTAACGGTGCTCGCACGCCACCTCTTGTGTTTGTGTGCATAGGCTTGTGTGTACATATTTTCCNTATTTTCCCGTCCAAGAATGCGTGCGCTCAATACAATGTCGCCACTTGACGCTCCACCCCTCCCCCTACCACCATCATCATTTCTTCTCAATTGGTGTGCAGCTTGGTTGCAGTTTGCTTGTGGCGTATGGTGAATGAATGGGCTGCTCAGTAGTGTCCGTCCTCATTGCTTGGCAACGGCATGAATCGAATTCGTACACGAGGGCCTCGTCCGAATACGAATTTCGACGAGTCCGATTCAATACCGTTGAGTGAATAGGATGTTTGCAGTCAGTGCACATGACGCTCTATGTGTGTGTATGTGCGTACGCACATATCGTAGCTTATGTGTGTATGTGTATACTGTTCAGCTTCATTTTGCTTGTCGCATCACTTCGAAACGCCATGCACATCTCACTGCATAAGTGCGTATATGCGCATACCTTAGACTTCTTTTGCGTGTATGTATGTGTGTGTGCGTTCGCATGTCTACGCATGCGTGTACAAACACGCCAACCTATATGCACGGGATTCTATTCTTATACCCCACTGTTATTAGTATCCGTAACCCCCCCGTCCACCTCACGAGCGAGTGATCGAGCGAGCAAACGAGCATGCACGCACACACACACTTTATTCAAAGCTAACTTGTATTCGAGCGAGGCTGATTTAAAACTCCTAATATCTTTTCTACTCTTGTTAAGTGAATTGCATTTCAACTGCACCAATCATTTAGTTCATTTGCGCTCAGAATGCTGCACTGCCGTTTATCCTTCTGGTACTTTTTCAATGTGTTTTTACTGAATAATATTACTATTGCTGTTCGGATTAATATTATTGCCATAACTGTTGTCATTAAGGTTACTTTTCAGTTCAATCTGTCCTCATTTTACTTTCAAATCATATAGTTATATCGGCTTTCGTCTGTATTCCCTGGACTGAACTCATTCGGATATTTTCTCCCCCCCCCCCNGTGTGTGTGTGTGTGTGTGTGTGTGTGTGTGTGTGTGTGTGTGTGTGTGGCGAGGAGACCCGAACAAGGCTTGTGCGAAGAATTGAAGAGACAAAGATACCATGGGGCGAGAGATAAGTGAACTTGGTCGGTTTCAACTGTGATCAGTTGAGCAGAATATCTTTGTGCAAACGAATGTCCAATTTTGTATGAGTAAGGAGCGCTTGGGTAGATTGTGGGATCGTGGCGATCATGGTGATGATAATTGATCGGATGGACCGATGGGTGGATATTTGTATGAATAAATGCCGTTTCTTCGTTCATTTGTATGTTTCGATTGTACTACTCTGACCTTATGCTTGTGTGCATTCATACTGTTGGCGATTTCATTTTCAAACTGCCAGATTAGTAACACGCGTGATTCTACTACGGGCATAATACGCTTCCCGGTGTCTCTAGACCCTTTCATCCCTTCCTCCTCATCCGTACGTACACACACACACAACCATCGTGCACATGTGTGCATGTCTACACCACTTCAACATACGATTGCGGTTAGGGTGGAAAAAATATTGCCCTCGCTAAATATCCCTCGTCGTTTGAAATGTATGTATGTGTATGTTTCTGATTTGAGAGATTATTGACTTTGTTATGGCTTTTGTTGGTTCTCTTTTTCTGATAAGCGCTTTTAAACTGTTCACCCCTGCTGACGTTACACGCGTGCGCGAATGTTTTCGCTGACCCAAATGCGTGTCACATATTCCTGTTTTTACATGTGTGTGTGTGTGTGTGCGTGTACGCGCTTTTTCACAGATTTTTCTTTGGCATTTCTTTTCCGAATTTGGAATCTTCTTCAGCTTCGCATGAAGCGCGCTGGTGAATATCGTCCAGTTGACGAGTTGCCGAAGAGATCCAGTGCACATAGCTGTTTCTCTTCCTGTTTGCGTTTCTGCTGCTTGCTGCTTTGGATACGTTTCTTGATAGAGGGTCAGGAAAGTTCTATAGTTTCTATTCCACCCTTCTGGTTTCATCACATATCGAAAAATCAAATTGGTGCTGTTTGGTAGAGGCTTTTGGTCCTTTTTTCATAATATGGAGTTTTGGGTTCCTTGTTGTTGTTGTCGCTGCTCATGCACGTGTGTTCGTGCGTTTGTTTAGGATTGATGATCCGCCGGTACTGGCAGATTATCGAATCGGGACATTACGGTGCATGCCTGTGACATTGCATATCTCCTGTGTGAATACCGTTTGGTCGATTTGTAAAACGCCATTTTACGGCTACCGGGTGTCTGCGTATGGTTGTACTGTATGCTTCGTTTGTAGACTTCACTGTTCCGGATTTCATCTCATTCCCCACACGTCTTATGCCTTCTACTGCCCGCGGTTGTCAAGTAATGACAGTCACTAACCCATCGCTCCGGAGGTCATGTGTTCGAATCCTACCACACAATCTTCCGAGTTCAGACTGTGACAAACAAATTGCGATACGATAATCCTTGTAACAAAGACGGTTCCACGATTTGCTCATGGGTGGAATGCCATCAGGTTACCCAAGACAAAGTAAGTGAATTGTCTTAGATATTCACAGACGGAGCCTTTGGCTTGATCCTCAAGGCACCGATGTGGTGCGTCAAAACCTCAATCCATTGAGGGCCGGTGTCCATTTCATCCGTTCATACACCCTAGTCTGGATAATCTCGGGTTAAGCAGAGCTAAATGCGTCCCCTGGTTGTGAATAGGTGGATACCTTCACCGAAGAAGGTTAGCTATGAATACGTTGTGCCATACCGCAACGAATAAGCAGTCGCGAACCAACAGCGGCACTCCCAGAGTGTGGTGAGTTTCAGGCTGGTCACCTGCCTACTGTTTGAAAGCCGCATAAGCCCAGTGACGGTGTCGTGACAAAGGTCGATGTGACTGGCCCGGGGCGAAAGTCATTGACCTCTTCACTTCCGAGGCGGGGGTTACTTCCTGCTGCCTTGTGGTTCGCACTTGGTTGTACAAAGGCTAGAGGTGCGCCCTCAAAATAAAAAACGCCGAGTGACGTTGGGGATGTCTCTCGTACTAAACTCCCAAGAAACTTCATGATCATAATCATGTCTGGAGCCGGCTTATCCTCTCCAGCAGCAGTAAAGTGAGATAAGTAAGTTCATACACCCTGTGGACAGGTTAGACGTCCAATCTACCCACTAATTCTCGTTACTCAAACAAACTTATGGCCTCTGCCACTACGAGGAAGGTGTGTGTGTGTGTGTGTGTGTATGGTTCCCACGCCTCCTCTTGTTTTGTTTGAAATTTCTTTTTAATCCATCTTCCCCTGTGAACCGATAGTAGTCCATCGAGGTGGTCATAACCTCGGATGCTGAATTTCTGTCTTCTCACTTCGCTGGGAAAACACGTCTACCATGTGATCGCAGCGGTATACCTTCCTCAAAAAGAACTGTAGGAAGTGAAATCGCAAACCTTAGGATTGGAAGCAGAAACTCTTACTGCACAAGATTTGTGGTCGAATTAGTAGATGTTTTCTTTTACCCTTTTGTGTGTTGTATGGCAGCCCTTTGATTGGCTACTTCCCCCTGCCTGAAAGTTGTATCATTGTGTATTCAATAAAAAAGGAAGTAAAAATGAAAAACAGAAAGAAAAAAGAGAACACAAGTGCCCCGAGCTTTTTGTCTATTGATACGCAGTCAGTTTGTACAACCACTAACGATGCACTTTCGTGCGCAGTCTCTAGCGACTGAAACAATGCGGCACCGTTCCACTGCTGTTTATGAGCTGAGCTATTCACCGAAAGGATTAGTTCACGTTCCAGTCAACTTCACGTGATCAGCTGCGTAGTCTAACGGTCTGATTCACTTTCGTTGGCTTGACATGGATTTTTCCTGCGATATTTGTGCAACACGGTTCGGTACTAAATGTGTTTTTTTAAGCTGTCTGCTATCGATGAGGATGAGTAATGGATAAAGAAGGCTTTACTGTCATTCCTCATTCACCACAGAATTGGACCTGTATCAATTTTCTAGAGGAAGGGGGTTAGAGGAGAAGGAGAAGATGGGCCTCGCCGGATAAACAGTTGGGAATATTACGCGTGATTTCTGAATAGCATGCTAATTACAGTGGCCTGGCCATTCTCGTCCATTGATTTTCTGTTTATGCTTTCGTCTCGCACATGCCATAGTCCCTATTGACATCATTATTATCTAGCTAAAATATCCTCGTAATGACGCTTTGAAGTCACCGTTATTGTAGACAATTTCAATAGGGTCCAGATAATCTGAGAGTGGTTTTGTTTGGTATTACTACGGGAAGATGATGAGAATGTTTCCAAGTTATGCTCATGTACATCCTTTGTCTCCTTTATCCCGTTCATTCAGCGCTCTAGCCGCGGTGTGCTGCTCGAGGTCGGCTCTGATCTACTCTGCTTGAGCACACGCAGTCAAACTTACGCCATGGAACTGCCTCTTTTTCCTCTGGTCAACGAGGATGAGACCGTGGCTGAGTTTAATCGGGATAACAAGGTACGTCACCTTCCCTGTTGCCCTCCCTATTAATGTTTGTTCACATCTTTTTCTTCGAGTTGGTTCTCCGTTCTCGATGAAGAGTTTTTGTGTTTTTCATAATGTATCAGCATACAGTCGATCGTTCTCGGATAGACAGCACGTGACCTGACATTCACTTCCCTGGAAGAAATGTGATCGGGTAACAAATTGTGTCTATCGTTTCTATTGCCCTTCCAGATAGGGTAAACTGGGGATGAACCCCATCGTTCACAAATTTTCTGTACGTTAGCATTGTAACACGTTTTGCAAACACAGCTTTTTTAACACTCAGTCTATTCAGAAAAGCGTGACGCTTTGTTGAATCCGCAATAAACTAGATGAAACAAGTATTTTCTGAGATAAAGTTGAATAGAGGACATAACACTGCGATTGAACACGATTTAATTCTGAGATCATTCCGCTGCATCTCAGCCGATGGTGATTCGGCAGAAAACAAAATAGTCTATACATCACATTATAATGGTCTAGCATAGTACCAGTTCACTATTTCGCTTACATCGTTACCACTCTAATGTCAGACTCCTTCTACTGACACATCAGTAGCTTTCAGTGCTTGACTCCTATGATCTCTGCAATTCTTGGCAGCATTCCATCCGAAATTTTGTAAATAACCCGGAGCAGTGCCCCTCATTCGGCTTGATGACCAGTCCGTTAGTTTATAAACTGTTTTGTTTCCTTCAATAAGTATCGACTGCAGCGAAATCCTTTCAGAACTAAGTTGGGTTAGACAGCTCATAGCCTATGAGCACACCGATATCACTTGCCTTAAGGGCTATTTGTGGAACCATGTTATTTGAAAAAGTAAAAAGCTACATAAATAAACTTTTCGTTGTAAACTATGATCCAGATAACAGTGAGCTCGAACTCTGCTACGAATTCTCGCAAACATTGATCGTTCAACGGAGATGTCCCTCTTTCACAAATCCTTCGAGAAGAGACAGCGCAGGAGTTCACGGTGTGATCAAAGATCGCTTTCAGATAAGAGAAGACAAAAGAAATACTGGTGTTTCCACCTTGTTCGAATGTTTGTGTGTGATCGATGCAACCGTGATTAGGTCTCAAATCAGTTGGATCTTCACATCTGCACTTTTCACTTGCGCCAGAGTATTCTTATAGCATGGTTCTTACGAGAAGCTTCAAGACGGGGTTTATTAGACTAACTTCTTTGGGGTTTTCGAAAGAGATTTATCTTTTTAATGTAGCTCCATAAAATAACCGGTTTCCATCTCTTGTAGGCGATTTGTTCTGCATCCAATCGAGAAAGACTTGAAGATGTCGTGTTAAACTTATCTTACCTCATCAGTATGACTCATTCACCATGCGTTCATAGTTTGTCAGCAGAACCCGATGTTTCCTCAATAAAGTACGATAGCTTGACAAAGCACAATTTACATTCACTCCTCCTATCCACCGAATTCTTCGGTAAACGCAACAGGTGTTCAGTTGAGCATCATTTTTTAATTAACTAGGATTTCATCAGTTGCGACAGGTAAGGGAACTTGTTCCACAGATCAGCACCTATGCTCAAGCTTATCGCATCCTCCTATGCCTTAGAAGTGATTGGTGATGACCTGGCGGTAAAGTTGACCAAGTTATCGCCCCAGAGGATGTGTAATCGAATCCCATCACCGCCGCCTAACTTTTCCCACGTGTTGCATTACATCGCCTTGATTGGCCGCTTCTCCCTTCCTGAAAGTTGTATCATTATCTATTCAAAAAGGACGTAAAATAAAAAAAGATAAGATGTCTACCAGATTGCAATAGTACGCTTCATACGATCTGCCATAATAGGAATATCATTGTCACTACACTTGAACCCGCATTACATAATCAGAGACACAGTTTAGCTGGCCACCAGCTTCAGCTTCTCACACAGCTATTCTGGCACACGTCCCATGGTCTGTTTCAACAGACCCACCTCCCGAGGCGGAAATTCGTAAGGAGATCCAAGCCTCGAAACGTCGCAAAGCGCCGGGTTCCGAGGGCCTTCCCTCATTCCTATTTAAAGATTGTGGAATAACGCTTGTGAGAGAACTACAGGTTCTATTCTCTAAAGTTTGGAACACTAAGCAGGTCCCCTCCTCGTGGGGGGAATGGATTGTCGTCCCCATCTTCAAAAAGGGCCCGTGCAGTAACTGCGCCAATCATAGGGGTATAAGTCTGATCCCTGTATCGTCGAAGCTGTTGGCGTCCGACATTCTTAGATTGTACAAGACGCGTGCGGAACATACCTGCGAGGAGCAGGCTGGGTTTCGCGCGGGTTGTGGTTGCATCGATCAAATCTTCACCCTCTGACAGTTGCTAGAGCACCGTCATGCTGACCACGATAATTGTGTTTTTAGGCATCCGCGCAACCTTCAACTCTCTAGTTAAATTTTTCTCATATTAATTAACTATATTCTGGGAGCATTCCCTGGGTTAATTTATTCATCGCAGCTGCAGACGGTGTTGGAGAGGATCACATTGCGGATAGCATGAGCTGGAGCAGCTTTTGTCAACCTTTGACACCTTTGGCGCCGCCTTGACATGCGTTTATCTTTTAAGGGAGGGGTGTGCATCGCAGAGATTCGTATTGTTCTGCTTTACGATTGCGCGACCTGGCCCCTTCGCGTTGAGGATGCTAATCGACTTTCTCCATTTGACCCTTCTCTGAAGCATTGCTCATGTCTGGTGGAAACATCGCGTGAGCAATGATGAGGTTTGTCATCATGTGTTGGCTGCTGATAGTTATTCTTTAAAAGAAGCAATCGCTCTATACTGCCTCCGATGTGTTGACCGCATTTTGCGCATGCCTGCCCATCGTCTACCTCTCCGTGCTCTCTTTGCACGTGCTGGACAAGGCTGCAAGAAGCTTAGCTGCCGTCAGGATTTGACACGGCGTAGAAGTATGAAAAAGCCTGCTTCAGCCTTTGCTTTGGTTGGCCAGCCCTCCTTCCAGGTTGGGGCGTAGGGGATGTGGATTGTCGTTGGTTAGAGACGCTGAGAGATACAACCCAGAACAGAAGTTAGTGGCGCGAATGCTTTGGAAACCGCGTGCCCCATATAAAACAATAAACGGCAACCTAAAAATATCAAAAGTGTACGATGAAACAAAAATATTTATTCTCGTTCTTCACCTTAACTTTCTGACCCCGTTTTACTGTGCTTGGTATCCCACTCCCCCCCATGTTCTGTTATTCTTGTTGTTGCGTTGGCATCAAGCTTGCTCTTAAGCTGTATATATATATTTATATACAAAAACGACAATCAACACCGTTGTTTACAAAACTGTCATATATATATATATATATATATATATATATG
>UZAN01042109.1:5215-51306 GCA_900618425.1 Echinostoma caproni
ATATTCGGAAACGATGAGCGCCACACATTCCGTCCGTCCTGTGGTATGTCCGTTTGGGGTACGCCACGCCTCCAGTGTATACGCAGAACGGAGTGATCACTAGATGTAATTGGTGGAAGGAGGTCAATCCTGGTCGTATCTGATTGCCTCGGTGAAAATACTAGGTCAAGGGTGGATCTTTGATCTCCAACTATCCGCATGGGCACATGAACATGCTGAATAAGCGACAGGGTCCGGACAGCGAAAAGAAGTTCTCTGGAGAACAAATCTGTATGTTGAGAGTAGATGTCAGTTTCCCAATCAACATGGGGAGCGCTGAAATCACCCAAGACAAGACAATGTCCATCGCAGGCGTACCTCTGTATGCTGCCCAGCAGCTCTAGGACGTACACAGCTGGTGTGCAGTAAATCACTCCAACTGTGGTATACCCTCCGGCAAAAAGCTTAACTCTGCACCACAGGGCTTCTCCAAATCCTTCCTAAAACTGAACAACTTTTGATTTATCCGGTGCAGTATTTTACCGCTTGATTATTCATCATGCACTACCGGCATCTAAGAAGTATTGATCGAGTGCGACGTTTGAATTGATCCTCTGTAATAGGTTTTCGGGACAGATGCATGGACTGTATTGCACAATACTATGTATTCCATGTTTCGCTAAATGCTGAAATTATGAATTCCTTCTTTGATTTTATCTGAAAAAATATCTAATGTAAAATGAGGAATCTGAACACTTACTAAGGTCATCTATCTAAACACGCATTTTAATTTCTAATTAGCTTCAAGCTGTTTGTCAAGATTTAGGAGATGATATGTCATCAGTCACCAAGTTTGTGAGAGGTGGACAAAGGTTAGTTAATCCCATTTCTGTTTGGGGCAATGCGTTCCACGTATACAGTGTGAGACAAACAATCTTCAAAGTTGTAACATGTGTTTGACATATATTCCAGTATCTACAGTTTAAATTTTAGGATTTCTGTAGAGACCAGATCAAAGCGGGTCCAGAATGAACTGAACTCCAGATGCAACCACGTGTCCCCATGCTTCAAGCTACCTGCTGAGCGACCCATGTAACATGATTTTATTGACATGTGCAGCGGTTTAAACTGTTGGGAAACATCTGGTTTCACACTGTCCTCAAAACGATGTAAGTCGTCATTTGGTACAGGGTCAACATATCAAGACGTGTTGACTGCATCCAGCTCAATCGGGGACTTGTCGACCGTGGTAGACTTGTTACCCGTGTCACCAATTGTGGAAAATGTCCTTGGTTATTACAACTAAAATACCAGCATTGAACTGATAAAAAACAGTAATGTCACAAAGGAAAAGTAGAAATTGAAAGACAAATATAAAAAGTTGATAACAGACTCCGGTAGAATGGAAGAGATGCATTGCAACTATCAAATAGATGATGAATTTTTCAAACATTTTTTGCAATATCTGGAACGTATATCAAATCTGTCTGCCATTGGACATTGCGAGTGACCCTTCCCTTACTCCGCTTAGAGGGAATTTGGTCAAAACTGGACCCCGGAACCCTAGAGTTAATAGAAAATAGAATACAAGGAATTCGATTTGGTTGTTTGACACATAGTACATTAAGATTGAGGCATCTTTTACAACTGCATAAATAAAAATGGTGATGGATGGTGATGGCAATGAGTACAATAATCCTAGTGTGAGTGGTGACCCAGAAACGTTTTAAGTTACAATCTTTGGCGCTGCCTACCCTGCCCTGCCGACACAGTGTTTTACCAGCATCCAGCTCGATTTCAAGCTTACCTTATTAAAGAGTTGTATTGTTTCGTTTGAATGTCCTAACATTCAGATTCTATAGCGGCACAATAGATCCTCGTGATTGTTAGAGGAACACAATCTATTGCTTATTAAAAATGGTTCTAAAAGTGAAAAATATTATTTCTCGAAGCTGTTCAAGAGGAAATTTACAAACGCATTCCTCCATTGTATTGGGTGAAGAAATAACAATCCAATTATGTTTTTAATATGTATTTGATATATGTATTTAATTTTTATTGAATAAGTATTTGCCCGCCAGTCGCACACTATCTATCTTTGTTTTCTAACACGCTTTATAACCAACAGACCTGTAAAGGTTTTCACGAAGAAGTTCTGATAACCGTGCGAAATGATCATTACCAAAGCTGTCAGTCCTGCAACTTGCATACCATTGTCTCTGAACTCTAGTTTCTCAAACATTTCACATTAAGGATTTTGAGCACAATAACTTCAAGAGTTAAAATCTTATCAGGGTCCAAGCAAAATATGCCCAAAGAGGATCAAGCAGTTGGATATGGGACAACGGGAGATTCCAAACGAATTATGTAATCACCAGTTGGTAGATCGTTAGGTGAATAATATGATCTTTATTTGGTGAATATGACTACGAATTTCGTGAGCACTGCAGACACTAGATTTAAGTCAGGCTTATGTCGAATACACATGTTAATTGGATGAAAAATATCATTAAGCAGAAATATTCATTCATTTTTTCTAGACGGATAGTGA
Organism: Echinostoma caproni; assembly: GCA_900618425.1. Lineage (NCBI taxonomy): Eukaryota > Metazoa > Platyhelminthes > Trematoda > Plagiorchiida > Echinostomatidae > Echinostoma > Echinostoma caproni. The sequence continues at coordinate 7,746 of UZAN01042109.1, forward strand.
ATGATGAGAAAATGATTAATCATACAATTTCACGGTGCCAGGAACACTGACGTAAACCGTTTGAAAGTACTAGTGCGCACCCCGACGTTATCGATTACTCCAACCCTTCCTTGTGACGTTGTCAGGTCCAAACCCTAACCCCAGGCTACCCGGGTTGAATTCAACTCTACCACCCGCCTCTGTCAGCGGGCGGAAATAGTATCTCTTCCATATACATCCAGCCTTTCAGGCTGTATGTTCATCTACTTGTGGGACACTTTTGTTGAACGACCAGTGTCTAACTCTGGAACATGAAACATTTGTATGAACACAATCTAACTTCACTGTGGCGCATGTGACACACTGTCACTGTCGAATTCAAATTAAACTCACACTTAATGGCGGGTAGTTGTGTGGGTCTATTGCAGCTGATCTAAACCGACTAACCCTCAACCTCCAAATTATCGCACGATTCGCCGTTTATCCAGTCAGCCGTGGCCTCGAGCAACCCAAGTGAAGCCCTTGTTACACCTCATCATCATCAACCCGTTCAGTGTTTGCACCTCAGCTCCTCATTAATAAGGTGTGAGTAAGATTATTTTATGAACGAGCTCAAACCGGGACTAGTTCGGATTTGCAGTTCATGTTCTGTTGGAGTAAACAGATAGTCAAATATCCCCCATCGTTGCCGTCGTGCACAACTGTTTGACTGAAAGCGAATGAAGATTCACACTTAAAATCTTACCAGTCCTTATATGAGCTAGTCGGCAAGGTTCCAACGCTTTACATACATCTAATGTTCAAATCCTATATGAGTCGATAAATACGCACAACGGGTGAGCCCGGTGCTCTCCGAGTGTAGTATTGATTGAATAAACTGTATATTGCAAATGAAGATTCGGTGGGAAACCTGCTGAGTCTAAATAAGTTTAATAAACTACTAATTTATTAGTACTACAAACAGTATAATTGTGTGAAATATACTACCACTACTTTCTAAACCTACCTGAGTTGAGCATCATGCAAGGGAGTTCGGTTTCCTCCGCGCTCGTTGGTTGTATTGCAAAGTTGTTCGTGTCTGGTAGTTTGCATAAAAAAGTCCAAGTTGTTTAATTTTGATCGCATCACTGTGCAGCCATACAGAATAGTTTGAAAACATGAGTCCAGAAAATACTTCAAAAGGTATAGCCATTACGGTTGTCAAACAACAAAGACATGCTTTGACACGTTATGCCGAAATCGGTCATTCTGTTAGGTGAAGGGTTTTATCGCGTGAGTAAAAGCTTTCTGTCAGTTAGAACACCTGTCTCTCCACTTGGAATGTAACCTTTTCCTGTTCAATAAAGTTGATACGGATCGTGCCTGGAATAGTTCTGGTCATTTTTTTAATTTTGGATAAAAGCGTGTGAGGCAAAACATGTGAAAAACCCTTAATTAGGATCTGGAACATTAATTGGAAAACACGAACCGAAATGGGTGCAGGCGGGCAAAATGCGCCCACTAGTTTCATACGTCTTACATCTACTCTCACTTGCATAAACACATTGCTTTTCGTAAAAATGTTGGACAGAATTTCACTGGTTCGTTGTCTCGAATCTGGGTAGAGGAGAATTATCTCACTTAAACAGGATTTATTCGTATTATATAATACATCTCCTCGTGTACAAAGCAAATGAGGCTTGAACTAAAAAAACTGGGAAGCACTGTACGGCTGTTTTGACATGACTGGATCTCATCATTAGTGCAAATCCATTGACCCAACTGGGGCTTGAACCCGGGATCCCACAGATAGAAAGAACGCATGCAATCTCGTGAAAACAGCCGAAAAATGTTTCCTAGATTTTCAGTTCATGCGTTTTTTATTCTGTAAACGATTAAATCCATCATGTAATTGAATTAAATCCCCCAGCTATTTTCAAGTAATATATCAAAATGATTGCTTGAAAAATAACAGTAAACATTAGGGGGTGTAAGAAGGATCGTTGCTCCTCTTCCGTTGGAATATCGTCTGGCCCTTCGTATGAGAAATATTTTTTTCACCTTGTCAAAAACAGTCACCAGATGGACGCTAGCTATGGACGATTGCCTCAGCGATTTATTCATGTTTCCAATTCCCTTAAGCTTTCGAATCCAATCCGAGTGGATTTTTCACTCAGAGTGATTGTCTTCAATCGATTGCATCATTTGGTCCGTTGGACTCTCTGTTACTGGAGAGATTAGTTTGGAAATCTATCACAAGCAAAACCCTTCGATAGTTTGAAATAGGGAGCTGACACCATTGGAAATTCGAAATCATTTGGACCTTGTTATCACTACTTCGCCATGCGACTGCTTGATATATGATTCAAACTTCTAACTGTATTTGTAGTAGAAATGAGTTGGCAAGCATAATCAATAGAAAGCTACAAATTGTTTCACTAAACCGCATGAAAAACAAGACAGAAGCATAGAATTCCATGCGATTGTTCATTCTCACGCGTTTACAGCAACATGCAGAATGGCAGAAGTATTCAGAATTTACAATCTTACTGAGGTGGCAATGAGAGAAGCAATTTGCGAAATATTTAATTAAGTGGTTAGGTGACTTGATCTCTCAGCGCTTGTGTTGATCTTCCGGCTAAATTTTGAGTATGTCGTGTTGTTTGAATATGACAACTGCAGAGTTTGATACTTCGCTTCTGTTTGCGCAATTTACAGCGGCTGGTCCGAATATTTACCTCCTCTACCATAAATAGCGCAGCGCAGCTTTTCTCTCCAAGTCAAGCGTTTTCATCCGAATCACATTGATGACCATAAGTCACTGGTTGCTTTACACCACGTGCTTCGTAATGATGCTCGATATGATTCCAGAGCGATGGCTTTCCAATAAGATATCAAACTCTAGTCAATGGATGTGTAGAACTTTGTTAATCTAAGAGGTCGTTTCACTCCAAGTTCCTTTACTCGCTTTATTTCCATCGCTGTGTTTACAAATTCATATGCTGGCATTTAAAAAACTAGTTAGTTAGTTGTAAGAAACATACGCGGTACTTGAATTTGTGATCTTATCGTGCATTCAGAAACGGAAGTATGCATATTGAGACAAGTTATATCAAAAATTCCTATGCTTTGATTAGCAAGCGTAAACATTCCCTTCCTGCTCTCTATGAGGCCAAACCAATCAGACCACTCGTAAATCACTCATTTTGTTTTTGAACAAAATCCCGGTTCATCCTGACTCATAAAGACTAATCATCAAAGATCACTACATAAAAATGCTTCCAGTAAGATCTGGCACGTATGTCGCCAAAAAGGTCGAAAGGCAGATAGTGGGTGGAAAAGGCCAAGGATGATTAAACTAAGACCCGTCATGGGTGTGTGAAAATCCCAATCAGGAAACTTGGTAATATAGGAAGTGCTTGGCTCCTTGGATGGAGACCTCGAGATAATCATAATCAATGGTTAGAGACACTGAATGATACGGCTCAGTGTCGTAAACAATAGCCTTCGGGTATCTCAATTTCTTTGCAACCTTAGCCTACTGAAATTCTACATTTTCTCTTCAAATCCACTTTCAAATTTTCTATCATTCTCCAATTGCTTCACCCAAACAGGTAGCCAAAATATAGCAGCCAAGACCGCCGCAAGCAATTGCATGGTTACTGGTTGTACAAAATGAAACTGAAACTGGCTTATTGATCAAGGGGCATGCATGCGGTTCTGGTTTCATTTTTTCCTCAGATTTCAGCCCCAAGGTTAATTTATCTTAAATATTCAGTAATTAGTATTTATCACCTTAGAATTGGATGCCTTCCGACACACTACCGGTAGAGAAGGAAGCATCCTTATACACAAAACATATATACATCTTTTGCAGTTATTAAGATGCCATCTCACTTTGTAAGTCTATGCAACATTGCGAGTGTGACAGATTGGCAGCTGCCACACGCAACATGTGGCTCAGAACCAACAAAGGAAGTGAAGATCTTGTTACACCGTACATGCGAGACAGATCTCTATCCTAACTCTAAACAACAACTAAAATAGTTGAACGCTTCGTGTGCTGATCAGGTTCTAGAAACATAAAGTAACGGAAGCTTCTAACAAGGTAGCGAATTACGCTGAGGACAAAAGTGTGAAGTTAACTGATACATGTTTTGGTAACCGTCAATCGCAATGCAGCGTTTAATTGCATAAACAACGGGATTCTGCACATTTCTGTTCCGTGCATTGATTGTGGAGTCGATGGTTTATTCTCCATGNCGGGAACACCTGCAGCGGAATTTTTTTCCTGCACTCCCCAAGCACGATGTTCTCATCCCAATAGAATTGATGGTTTTCTTTTTGAATGAATCTTTAAGTATGCACACCATCTTTCAGTACTACAGCAAACTATTGTCTCTCTGAGTCTAACCAGCACCAAATTGAAAATAAAAGCCAAAAGACCAAAATACCTGACATCATGAGAGCAGTGTCGAATTCGATTCGATCATGTTGTGGATCCTTTCGCGTGCAGAACAGATGAAGCGTGCAGTAAAAAGCATGAAAGCACTCAGCCGCTTTTTTGACCCGGTTGTATTTTATCAACAAATTGAAAAATTACCTGATCAAGTAACTTGTGGTAAACTGAGTATTATGTTTGCGCCATATCTGTGAGGTTCCGGGTTCGAGCCCCGGTTGGGTCGATGGATAGGTACTGTTAATGTGATCCAATTAGGTCAGAACGGCTGTCCGGTGGTTTCTGACCTTTCCAGTTCATACGTTATTTTATCTGCATACGATGAACTTCACAATATAGTGTCTCAAAGCATTTGATGTGGAAGTGACCATACAGGTTACTGTGGTCTCCTATTATGGCGTCAGAATATCCCACAGGGCCCACAGGGCCTTCACAGTTTGCTTCAGATGAATCGAAACATTTGTTCCTCTCACTATCATTCTCAGCAGATCTTGGCAAAATATGTTCCCGGTGTCTTTATCAAATATCATTTAGCTTTGATTAGGTTCCAAACTCTCTACTTCGGAATAAACTTGAGGTTCCGGTTGTTCTGGGAAATTGCGTATCTGTCTACCGAATGAGTTCCCAAAAAGATTGCTCTGTTCCAATTTAGAGGAAACCAAGAAATAACTTTGAAACAAAAATTCGAAAAGGATGAGTGCCTTTTGCTACTTTTACGGATAATTTGTAATTCAACTATCCTGCAAATATTCTAAGAGATATATTTGATGTATCGTTGCGCCCAGTTACTTTCTGTCGTTCGCAATATCATGCATTCTTCTTTCTGCTAACCTTTGTGATACTTCATTTGTTCATCTCACTTGCAGCAGTCGGCTACAACACAAAAATTGAGATTGCATTTTTGATATTTATTAACGACTTAAGATTCTCAAAATAGAAACTGCTTCATACTGTTCAGAGCACCAGCTCAAATTTTCCGATCAGTGCGTCTTTCGATGTTTCACTTTAATGCAGTCCCCTTGTATGATGATGCATCTTGAAAGAAACCTACTTAATGATTTCATTCCTGGACGGGATTAGCAATATGATTGTGAAATACATCCGAATGAAAATGTCTTTCGGCTTAAAATTTTGCCTCATAACTTGTCACCACCTCGCATTTCTACTAAAGCATTTTTGTTCTCTCCTTTCATGAAAGATGCATTCAAGAGAGAGTGCTCGTGCNNNAACATCAAGCTTTTTGCGGTTTCGGCTTAGAATGTATTTATATTTCTTCTGTTTGATCACAACATTGATTGTTTTGTCACTTTTCTGCTGGCAGTTTGGTAGTCACTAGTTAAAAATACAAAATAAACTGGGAGCATAAAGCCTACCCAAACAAAATACTCCATGGGTCATTTGATAAGATGTGAGATATCAGTTTGGTTCGCTTAAAATAACTGGCTTCATTTCAGTCACGGTGGGAAAACCCTTTTGTAAGTACCGCATTAACAACGGGAATCACATCTTCCGCAATTCAGAAATAGCCCGTAATTTTTATTCATTCATTCAATGGAACTTTGTTGATAAATCTTGCTTTTTCTACATCATCCACTGTATGGTTAAGACAGAGCGAACTATGTGGTTTTGCATCAGGTCGGAATGTAAGCTACTCAAAAGACTCAGGGAAACATATCCAGTATCAGACCTCGCATACAAACCTATGAGACCCTAGGATTAACCTCTGCATCCTTTATGTGTTTAGGTAATAAATGGGAAAAACTTTTCATCGATAAAAGTTTACCTAATGCAGAAAAATAGTCAAATGTCTGGAGATTTTGATTACTAGGAGGATGCGTTCAACATCACCAAGACCCTTGCAAACACAACAGAGGGGACAATTGCAGCCGGTTGACGGAAACAATGACTATCCAAAACAGAACTCCAGTACGAAACGGACATCGTGATTGATTTAATTCCGGTTCGGGTCCGCTTCCGCACATCACAGCAGTTACTTAACCGCACTCGAATTCACCACGCCTATACTGTATTAGCAAATTACATCTTGTCCGTCCTCTGTATAGAATGAAAACATTATTTTCAATACAATCAGTTCCTTTGGTCTATTGTGTGAGGTTACAGTTTCAGATAGATACCACTGTCGCTGCTTGAAGTCTGGACCTGGCCTACCCACTCCAAGTTTCAGGGTTTGATTCGCCGGTTCCCATGACCACTCAGAAACAGTGGTTACCATAGTAATTGCTTTCTTTGGTGTAGAATACTCCTAAGTGTATGGAACTTGACAGGACTCAAGATTTCTATTCCAAGATTCCTTGTATTTCTTCTGCCAAATGGACAAAACGGACATTAATTTCATAGAAAACTAGCTCGGTGCTTGAACTCCTTTTTTAGCTGCAACACAATGTCACTTGCATTCTATGAGATCACGTGAATTCCCCACACAGAATAAATGCACCGGTTTTCATACTCAAGTAACGTTTATGACAGAAGCAGTTTGTATTATTCCTAAGTCGATCTGGGGTTTGCATTTGAGCCGGAAGTGGTATTGAACTTTCTATGATCGAATGATTTTAAAATTTTAAGTAGAACAGCATCAACACAAATCACTAATCATGCAGCGCCAGTACCAATGAATTGGCCCCTCAGTTGGTTGTATTCACCACTGGAGAAAACCATTCATGGCAACTTCCGATTTCATACACCAACACTGGGAACGAAATCATTTCTACCCCATCCCCTTCCCTAGGAACACACGTGCATACGTACACACCCTGGGGATATTTTTTATTTCCAGCTCATTTCAATAGAGAATAACATACAAGAATGCCGAAGTGAAGAGTTGTATCTTTTGGCACAATACGATAACCTGAACACGCAACTTGATTCGTGTGAGATAAAGTTTTACACCGAGTGAAGCGGCACCCAGGAAACTGGAAACGACGCCACTTTTACCACATTCTTCCCATCCATATCTCTCCGAATTCTATGAAGTGACGCCGAAAAGGAGAAAAACGTTGAAACAAGAAAAATTTTGTTATTGAATTACACAATTCCCAATACCACTCTTCAATCAAAACGAGTACTGTTTTATGTGAGAATTGGAGTGGGGGTTGGAATCCTCGGAGCAGTCCATAATCACTTCACATACGCATTCCTTTACATCTGCTTCATTTATTTTCTAAAAACTGGGCGAAACCTAACTGCTTACATGAAGAGAATAAATATAGTGGTGATCCTTTATATTTTACTCACAGTTGCTTGTGAGTAGTGGTATGGGATAAATGACATAAATAGCTATCAGGCGTCCCCTTCGCGCACAATCCTTAACTCATCTAGTTAACCATGCTTTCTGAAACAAGACTCCAGTTTCGCTCAATAGTGTCTATCCTTCGTTGCGGTCTGGCCAAAAATGAACTAAATTAATGTCAGCGAAGGCGACACCTGAACAAACATAATCTGGCAATTTGGTTTAGCCCTGGTCTGAGCTGACTGACACAGCGGTAACTCTCAAGCATTCCATGCAATGGGTTTGGTGTTCAAAGCCTCGACGAGGCAGTGGTTGATGAGCTTTAATAAGCGCGAAACTCGAGTCTGGTTCTTCCGAATGTGTGGCTCACTAACACAACTGGAGATTGTGTCTGAAGGCGGATGATAAGTTCAAATCACTAGTGATGATCATCAATGTGTTAATCGCTTTTGGGAATTATAAAAACACGTAAAACATTGTGGAACATTCATTACAGATACCACTCAGAAAGTTGCAATCTCATGATTGCATAGTCAAAGCTCAGTAAATTTGTGCTCTATTTAAATTATTTGGTAATTTGTATCTTCAGTCTCTTGAAATTTAGCTGAACTAATATCCCTTTCTTTCTGGCTTGACTCGCTCTCTACCTACTGACTGGTTGTGCAGATATCAAACATATCACCTCCTAATGGGTATTTTAAAACAAGTTGTTGACTCAATTGCTTTTTTTGATCCTATACTTTGGTAACGCATACTGTTCTCTCATTTGAAAGCCAAATTTCATCAAGAGAAACAAACAAAGCAACACATCTTGGTCAAAATCTGTCTCCAGGCCAAAAATGTGCATTCATGTAAACGTCCTTATGAGACAGCACTTTCCTAAAAATCAACAGCATACTTCCCCTTTCATTAAAGTAGAACATTATGAAGAGTATTTCCATTGTTGACATGAGTCTCCATTCGATCAAAACGAAATGACTGAAAACACCTATCTAGATGGCATGTTTGTTTGACGCAATCTGCTTCGGGTATTCACCAATGACTTGATCCAGTTGTGGATTTTTGAACCCACTCGGACGACCGAGACCAGGTTACTTTTTGCTCACTATAGAAGCAATATATTTATTGAGACTTGGCCATGGTTACTTCTCAACACATCACCTATCTATTTCTGAAAGGGGAATCACTGTGTTTCCACTTTATTGAAGCCAATGTAAATCCACTCGACTTTGAAGTAAGAATGCTTCCGACTTGATTCGGTGTTCTGCGAATAATTCCCTTATGTTCGGAGAGCCGCAGCATTCAGGGCATTTCCTGTTAACAACAGACCACGAGGGAGTAAATATCCCTGTTCATTTTGCATACTTTTTGCCGGAGCTTGATTACTATCACAATTGTTCGTCGAATTTGAGTGATATGACCCTTAATTTGCTGATATATTTCAGCTGCTCATGTCATACTAGCATATCGGTAGCCATGGGCAGACGTATTTAGTACGAACTTTATCTTCAACTGCCACGTTAGTAATTCCCTTGTATGAATACTTGAGCTGGTTGAGTGTCATTCAGTTTCATGAATATATTCTTACAAATTCGCTACGGATACTCGGCTATGTTGCAAATGCTACACAGTTTAAAAAGCGTTAGACTACAATAAGCAACTGTATAGGTGGATACTGTTTACAAAATGTTTTGTGTAATACCTCTGGTAAATGAACATCCAGTCTGAGTGTAAGTTGTGTTCATATCTCACTGAACCTTGTGCGTGATGGTGTTTGTATTTTCCCATATCATGCAGATTATCAGTGAACCCTCGCCACGGAGATCCTTCTGTCTTTTGACAGTTCCACGCCACGTAAAAATCGGCCCACATTTGTTTTTATTCAGTATCCGTTCACGGGGACATTCTGTTGCACTTTCGAGTTCAAGCGTATTACGTGTGTGTGACATGGGGTAAAACCGTAACCATTCCCTTGTACGAGGCTCAAAACATTAGGCATTGAGATTGAGAGATTTGAGGAAAGTTATAGAGTCGTACGATTTTAATTATTACCTGTACTGTGTAATGTGCAACTAGTGGGTCTATCTATATTGGCCCATTTTTTGACAGTCCATCCACCTAAGCAAGCGAGGTTTCTGTTGGCTTCGCCATCGTCGTTGTTGGGATGGGTCCACTTTTGACCATACTTCTAAAAATGAACGCGAATCCCGAAGGAGCGAAACTAGGTCAATGTAAGTACAACGGTTCCCCCATTCCCTGCAGTTCACAATATGTTAGTTTTCTCCTGTGTTGAACACCGTAGGTATTTAGTAAGCAGTGCTGCTGCTTTTCTCTTCTCTCTCTCTCTTGCATCGTTTCATTTTTGGCTTGTTATTGAAGACCTTAGTTTGACAATTTGACACCGTAAGGTTGTTTCGAACCCCCTGCTGATGGTAAATCAACCCCGCTGTGAATCCGAGTGTGTACTCTTCCAAAAACTTGTCCCAAGAACATGAAGCATCCCTCCCCTCTGTGCCCACCAGCAGACATTCCCACATCCACTTCCATGATAAAAATTTCCTAGAGGGAGAGCCGAACAATAACACCAACAATCCAGAGAGTGGATCTTCTCGATCACACTGTTCCAGAGGTCATTCATTGTTCGGGAAACCAAACGGTCACCATTTGGGGACATCATTAATCTGGAACCAAAATGTCAGCCGATGGTAGTCAGAACATCCTTCCACCATAAAAGAAATTCTTTCAAATGAAGCACACTTGCTGACCTAGATACAAAACACAGCATTGCCAACACCTTTTATTCAGTGACCAACTATCTCTTCCTCCCCCGGTGACTGGGTTTTGTTACATATGCAAAAGCTTTTGATATACTCGAGCAGAGAAACCAATGTAGTAAAATAAATCAGAATGTTTATCCCTCACCGGTGGCGACCAAGTGGTTAGGGTCAGCAAAATAGTGACCTTGAGGCCCCGAATTCGAACCACACCACCGTTGCCCGTCTTTCTCATTTCTGTATTTTCACAGACAGCCTTTGTATGGTCCCGGTCCCCTTCCTGAAAGTTTATTTTACATTTGTAAATTCAGAGTTACTCGAGGATTTTTTTCATATATATTTCGAGAGGCCAGCCGGACAGATGTGTTTTATTCACCCAAACAACAATGAGGCCAGTGCACGACTAGTACGGGAAAGATTGATGCACTTGGAACATGCGACGAGATTGAAAGGGTATGTTAGCATGGTGCAATGTAATTAAACTCCTTGATGTTACCCTCAGTCATTTGTTTAACTCGCACATTCAAGGTGCTTCATTGCACCCATTTGTCGTCCAAATAAGAATTCGTTGTTCACGAAGTTTCACAGGTGGGACAAAAATTTACAACATCAAAGTTTGGAGAATTGGAATACCCGGGGGGAGGGGCTTGGAAATCCCTGAGTATGCTTAAAACGAAACACAAAGATATAAATGGCTCTTGTATGACTCACTGCCCCTGTAATGACCTCAAACTGCTCCTTCAGACGCTGCACACCCAGTGAATGACTCACACTGATGGAGGAAACAGTGTGGTTCTTGTGCCAAACAGAATAAATATCAATAACGTCGGCATCCAATCGAGTATTTGCTAAGGTATTACCTGAATAAATTTACTCCCATCTCATGAACTAGAGGGGAAACTTTTAATCTCACAGAGTTTGGAAAAAAGGAAGTTTGACTGTCTGAGCATGTCCCGATTGACGATTGTTTCCCTTGAAACTACGTACAGTTTTACTCCCTCCAATTCTTACCTGGTGATGAACACTTCAGTCTACCTATGCATTGCCCGGGAAGGATTGCAAACCAACTAAGCAAATACTCATAATTAATTGGAGCTCGCTCTCTTTAACACGCCCGTACTGCTGGCATTCGTCTCCGGAGGCATTATAAGTACCCACTGCGAAGGTACTCATGTGGTCTCCTTTGATGAAAGGAACGCTTATTAAAATGCCACTATGCTTCTGAAGCTTTTTCCTTTACTGAAATCCTTTTCTTCCCAATTCACAGGGAGAATCCATCAATTAGGATTATCGTTTTTCAGTTACAATGATCTAATCAAGTAGTTGCTGAACAAACTACCTATCCAATCACAATGAAGTTTAATTCTATTTCCAATTTAGTCAACTACTGGATTGTAGTCACCAAACGGAGAACAGTCTCAAAAATCGAAATCAGTCGCATCCAAATGCATCAGATGCACCACTAAACTGTGAACAATTCCCAAACTAGCTTGCACTCTCGATAGTTCGGCAAAAATATATTCAACACGGTCTTTTGAAAGAGTATGTGGACAGGTCGGTGATTGTACTTAGAGAGCTCTATCTGGACTGATACTAAGCAGTCTTGTTTGTACGTTATTCTAAACGAATTCGGACGGGAACGAAACATCGGACGAGATAGTCCTTTTTAGTTATGCACTAATTATTGATCGAATACAACCAGGAATTCACCGGCAAGCACAGTAAACCCAAAACTGAATAGCTTTTTGTTTCTGAGTGTCCAGATTGAAGGTTACAATTTATTTTCCATTCACACTTCTCATTCATTGCACCAACGTTAGAAATCTGTTGTCACCCGGACTGACTAAGCAGCCAGGCCACTGGCAAACGTGTCTCCCAGTTGGAGAACGCCAGCCTTTGAAAGCTAAGTCGAAATTCGTCTATCGCCTTTACTATAGGTGTGAAGTCACTTAATAGGAAGAAATAAACGAGAATTGCATTTTCCGTTCTCTCAAACGGTTCACCTTTGGACGCGTCCGTTTTGTGAAACAGGAGAATGACTGTTTTCAATTGGTCATGCTAATCGCAGAATAGAACCTCTTATTCATTGCTGTTTGCTGACCCGCAACCAATTTTCAAGAGTTATCTAGAAATCATAAAACAAATTTAGGGGTTTCAGGGGTATGAATCATACGTTTTCTCTCCTCGGTATCGAATAATTTTGGTCCTTTCTGCATTTTAGACAGTCTCCCCTCCAGCTCTCTTTTCTGCCTGAAAAACATCTGATATAACCACTAAGTTGTATTGTCACCAGATAATCTTATGCCATCTTGATTATCTGGCATCCCAACAATCATAGTAAAGAACTGGGAATCACAAATAGCACAAAATCCACATTTATTACGGTCAAATTCGTGTGCTTCCTCCCCTTTCTTCAAAACCCAGGATCCAGCATTGATTTCTAAACAACGTTTATCAGTCTACTGTTTCTTTCTTCGGTCATCTTTAGGGTCAGGAAAATCGCTATTACGAAATGTCAAAACGAAAATTCCTATTAGTATTATCTTTAACATTACCGGTTTGTGTCCCGATATCGATTACAATTGTTTTAATCTTGTTGCATGTCATTCGCAAGAGAACCCACCCAGTGATCAACCTGTGGATATAATCAGTAGTCTCACATTCAAAACACCAGAGAACTTGACCATCGGGTAGCTGCTGAACGGAATCCTCCACTTTTGTGATATATAACATGAGAAAACCCATTTCCACAAACTCATCGATTGTTTCACGAAGCTGCTTGATCAATAAATTCCTCAAAAGCTACTTAGAGAAAGAGCACCCGAAATTACCGGAAGCGCTTCGGTTGTGTTGACCTAGCGATTGTTCTCAACCTAGCAGTGAATATTGGCCTATGTCGGCTTGCATGTCACATTCACATCACTATTGGTCGGGGTGAGCCTTGGTAATTAACACGACATCAATTCCTATTCAATGTCGTCCTTTAGGTGTATCCATGTTGCAAATAACTCTCCGGCACAGTTTAGCACGGATCCCCAAATAGCATGGTGGTGATATCATTCTGGACGTACAATGCTTGGATTTCACTTACTTAGTTCTACTAGCATTAGTATGAGTACTTCAGAACTCTGTCATCCTCATATCTACACTACTATGTAATTGATTCGTTCCCACTAGCTACACGCATTCAAAGGAACATTTTATCAAAACATTTTGGGCATAAAACTAGATGTTGGGTAACACAACTGTTGTGTTAAACTATGCGCCTACCAAACTTGTTAATTTATGAAGGGTAAAACGAATGGCTCGTTTGTGTGAAGGTCACAGCAGCTATTTCGTCATTTTGGAATTGATCAGTAATGTGTGCCACTTTTGCGCCCAGTGTTTTTTACCGGTAGAACTGAAGAAACTAACTCACTAATTTAACATTGATGCAAGTCATTGAAATTCTTACAAACAAAATTTATCCCGTTTACGCATTCAGTCCGTTGGTAGTAAAAACAGATATGTTACTCTGAAATAATCACTATATCCCAATGCCACAGCGAATCAGAAGAAATTTGTTACACCAACAGACTGCTGATTCTATTATGCTACCCTGGGTCTTACTCACTCCATCTCTCCAGGCCGCGTGCCTCATCATCGCGCAAACTGCCATGACCGCGGTTAATAGTATTAGTTAATTTCTTGAACATCAGATGTGTGCGAGGTAAAATAACTGAACTGAAACACCGAAATGATAGAGCATCGAAGCGGAACAGTGCTCTTGTGTGTGTGTGTGTGTGTCAGTATCTTCCAATTAGCCGCACAACCTGATGTGAGTGAAACTATCAACAGTTTCCAATACACTCACACCCTCACCAATACCACGCTATCTGTCATTACCGTGTACACCGCCCCAGCCGCTTCGCTAAATTCATCACCTCCCACGCATCTTCGTTCCCCGTGGCGAACCAAGGTCGTAGTAATCTTCTACCGCCAAATTATCATACCGGTTGGATGATTTCGAACCGATCATCCTGGTGTTCAGATGACTCACTCATTTGTGACCAATAGGCTATCAGTGTGTGAGAGAGACAGAGAGAGAGCTAGCGTCCAACTTGTTGAAATAGGATAATCCAGGGGATTAGTTATTTTGCCGTGGAGAGAGGGGGGAGACGCGATTGTGAAACAGTGAAAACCGGTAACTCTGTTCGGATGAATCTCAAATTCAGTCTGGGTCCAGAGGAAACTCATTTTATGTGAATGAGACAAATGAAGACTGATTCGAAGCAACAACAAAAAAACAAATCAACTTGAATTAGATCCAACAGATTTTTCCTGTCCTTTACCCATCGTTTTCTGCTCGCGAATTTGCTTAAAGTTGAGCTAAAATGGACAGGGGGTTGTGCTCAATCGCAGAAATTAAATGGTATGCCCAGAAGGATATCAGTGAGATATCATCTACAATTGGCACTATAGAACCAACAACGAAGAATAAGAATTATTTCGTTCGATATTTTTTCTCAGGTTGAAGAATTAAGCCCGACTCCGATTGCACAGCGTAGTCGGAGGAATAATCTGTTCTGTAAAACCTATTCTGTTGACGCTTATGTGAAACATTGAGTACATGTGTAAGGGAAGAAGTGAGGGAGTGAGAGAGAATGAGTGAGAAGTTCGGAGGGTGCAAATGCAAGAGTAAGAAAATGATTGGTTCACCAAGGGAGACGACTGTGCATGAGTGGAAAAATATTTCAGCTGTTGCTTGGGAACGTGACACAGAGGGATTGTTTCAGAGGAAGTGGTGCAGTCAGTTATCCCTAGATTGAGTCATCGAATCTCTAATGGGGTCACATTCGAATATGAAGCTGTCGTTGGGCCAACATATGGTAGCCGGTTTGTTTTGAAATAGTACTAGTGAAGGAGCTGCTTTGACAGTACAAAGGGATTGTTCACTACAAGTTGAACTACTACCGATCCCCTATTCCTAATAATGACGCATTTACTTCACCTGTTTATAAACCGGAGGTCATTCCTCTATCTCATATATTTACAAAGACAGAACCATCTACCAGACATTTTTCAGTTCTGGTCAAAAGATCTATTTACTTCAAAAGAATGCTTCTAAATCTGCAGCAATTGAACCAGGACTGCGATTAATGTCCGGAATGATCTCTTTGTATATCAGCCGGTTGAAGAGGCAAACAATAACGAAAAAGCTAATATAAAACAAAACTTGCTGGTAGAGTGCTTGCAGTCATATTTGAGACGAAAAATGTCATTGTATTGCCCTGGTATGTGGTCTCTTTGCCTTTTGTTTTTCTAAAAGTATTATGTGATTGGTAACCCGGAACCTCATACATTGATTAAGACGTTGTATAATCCGTTCTTCCGAAAAGAGAGGTATCTAATCAAATAGGTGAAAAAAGGCTGAAAACTTATTTTGCCTCAGCCTGAATGCTGAGATTCAACCAAGCAGTTCCTAGTCCGTTTTGAATGTGATTTGCATCTGATCTAATACCTTACAGGCACTGAACCGGGGAACACGTGTTCAAATTCACCAGTTACTTTTTATTTTTTTTTACTTGGCTTGGTATTCATGGTTCATGGGTTTACGCAGTTCATCTATCACCTCTGGGCTCACTTGTTCGAACCCTGCCATCACTGCCCAACTACACGCCTTTGATCTGGCAGTCTCAAGTCAATCATGCACTCTATCTTAAGGTTGGCTGCACATCATTTTATAATACATAAGCACAGTAAAAAGATACTTATTATTATAAATATTGTTGCTTTATAAGAATATTGTTTTTTGGTGAAAAAAGTTGAAATATCAAAGTACAGATTATCCTTCACAAATTATCACACGATATTTGTCATGAGCGCTGTTAATCAAAATGTTTAGCTGACTTCGTTGTTACCTCATTGATTACTGCCAAATATTTGAATTTCTCTTAAGTAAAACCCCTGACTGATTAAACACTATTCATCACCTAAAAAACAAAAACCATTCATTGAAAAATCGACCTGAATGACTGGTCAAATAACAAACTGTTGATCTATTTCCATATATTTTTTCATTCAATTTTGGACGGAAATGATTCATTCAAGAGACTAAGTTTACACAGGGAATAAGTTATAACCTCATGTTAAGTGGACCACCAGAGTTGTGTTTATATTTAAAGTAGTGAGGACGAACTTCAAGTATCTTGCGAGTGTGTTGCACCGGTCCAGTGTATCCTAAGTGAAATGGTGTGGGGCTCGGCCAGTACTAGATAGGTCACAGAGCCCAGCGAGAGAGAAAGAGATCGTACTGGCTGGCTCATCTGATGAGTGTAACATGACCAGTGATATGAATGCAGCAGCCATATGGTTGCTACTTTGTTTGGCATTTGACAAGTTTGCTCGCACCGGACAGCCGATGAAGCGGATTTTAAGCGAGGGGGAGGCGTTGAAGGGACGAGTCAGTCAGAATATATACGATAGATAGCAATACATATTGGAGATTCTGACAGTGAGGGACTGAGGTAAAAGTTGTAGCTTTTCCCCGAATACCGGTCAGGATGTCAAACACGACTGACTAGGTCCCGATGGAACTTCAGTGTCAAGGATGGTCTATCAAACTTGACCGGTCCAAATTAGATAACCACACTATCAGGCCTATCTCCTACATATTTCTCTCTCACTCATTCTCTATCTCGATAGCTCTATTATCATCGGAATGGGCGAGGAGATGATATTGCAAACGAACAATTTTGCGATGTTTCTTCGCAAGATGAGCTGATCACAAAACGGGATAGTCCAAGGTCTAGTATTAGCAAACAAACTTTGCGCGTTTCCACAGATGAATTAATAATAGTTGCTGAGTTGTCCAAATAAGGCATACTTTTAATCAAAAACCGAAATATTCGTTAACATATTTAACACTAATTCATAGCCAAGCATGTAAATTTATAAACATATCTGGAAAATGAAAAAGTGGAGATGTTGATAGCTTTCAAACAGGCCATGCTTTTGTGAGGGGCAGACACACGGGAGTTTGTGGGGGGGGGGAGAGAGAGTGAATGTGGATTAAGTGGTCGTTAGGAAGCCTAAATTGGCGCAGTCACTGTGCTATCCAAGTTGTTAACTGATCCATGTCATCATCACAATTGAATATAACTTTGTCGCTCGTTACCATGACCGTTATACAATTTGGATTTATTTACGTAGACAGCACATGCAGGAACTAGACTATTGTAAATTGTTGAAATCTATAGGGGGGTTAGTTATTGGATTATTGTGAAAACTGGAGAGTTATTAAACGATTGCGCTGTCAAAACTGCACGTTTTGTATAAACGAACTATACCGGGGCTTGAGACAATCCCGCTACCTTCATATCTACGGGACCCTGGCTAGTGTTTTAGGAATAGCCTTCTCCTTAAACTCACGTTGGCAGCAGCAAAATTGCACTTGGAAAGATAAAAGATCGTGGATGAGGTAGACAACCACTGTTTGCATCCTGCCGACTATTTCATTCAACTCGGCTGTGAACGAAAATGGATGAATAAAACCTTTCTCAAACACAGAAGAACTTGGATTGTATTGGTTTATCTGTCCAATTTCGATCAATGAACCTCTCCGAATGGACGTTTTTCATTAAAATACTTCTCATAAAGGTCCGTGTCATGTAAATTCACTTTCCAACAACTCTTTTTTATTCTAAACGGTGAATAGCATGACAAGTATTGAGTTTATATTTACGGAAAGTTTTTATTTGCATGCGTGCATATATACTTAATCTGTAAACCAAACAACCTCTCAACTCACTGAGCACTGTATGCCATCAAAAAACGCGAGAAGCATGGAAGACAAAAGCGATGCCTGAGTAAATATTCTAAACCGCAATGTCACGGAATGAAAATGAAAGACTCAAATCTTGATTAAGTCAACAGCTATTTGAAAATGAACACCGTGACACTCCAACCCACTTATTGAAGGTCACTTTCAATAGAATAAAGCCAAAATTATTGAAATATGTCGAGGCTTTGGTCGTCATACAATCACTTCGAACGAAGACTGGACGAAATCCTTTGTTTAAGAATACCAAACATGATATCTTCGGTTATTGGGTAAATACAGAATTTAAATGTTCAAGCTTGACAAGCACACGTGGGTGGAAGACAAATGACAGAATGGTTTCCTGTGCAACTTTCTGTTGCTGGAAGCGGCAACAGAATGGTCTGACTATGACAATGTTCAGAGTGAACAACTTAAAGAGCACTTCCCTATTCCAGCACCGGTAGATACCTCTTACAGCTAGGATCTGTATTTACAAGTGATTTGGTCGGAATATCCGCTGCTTTGCAGCACGAAGATAACGCAGTGCACGTTTTCAATGGGGTCTAAATGCTACGATACAGCTTCCACAGATCCGTCTTTGTAAAAGAACCTGATTAACGCCACTGCAAACCTTGAGGTAAATATTTTACAAGGTTTGTTGTGGTGCGGTTATTCCCAACAAAGTTAGCCATCTACCACAGGAGTCGTGCACTGCTTCGTTTGATAGGTCAAAAAATGGAAAAGTTATTCAGCAAATCCGATGTCGAGAAACTCAACTGCCTAATCTGCAACGAGAACCAAGTTATTATTAAGCAGTTCCAGGGAGTCTGAGCATTTTATTTGTTCATGTACCCATCTTGATTATGTTGTTGTAGACGTCTGACAAATCAATTTGATTTGAATGGGTCCTTTTGATGATCTTGCTTGAATAGCATGATCTTATTCATTCCATGAAAAATTCTACAAATGAGCAATCTACCCTCAGTTTCGAAACATGATTCATGCAGAAGACCTACTTGTGCACCACAATCAGGGGTCATCAAAACTGACTACTCAAAAGTAGTCAGTTGCTCAATACGATCATCCAAAATTCGTTCTCTCACTTATGTCACGCACTATACACAGCTGAGTGAGATTTCTGACCAGCCATTTAATGCCAAGATCAACGAGGTGGATGACGGAACTAGTGGTCGGTTACGGTCATTTTTCACAAGTAGAACACAATTCAGAAAACAGCATACAGTTATATCATATCACCTTCAGAGTATGTGTGGTTTTATACTGCTTCACATGAGACTGTTGCGTTTCTTAGAGGACGCGGATCTCAATGAAGCAGAAAGTTTATTCTATCACTCATAGTATTGTGAAAAAGCCAACCGTCCTGAATCAGATTTCGATGAGGTTAGAGAAGTCGAAAGTTCCATCCGCATCCCAACTCCCTCATCCCTGGCCCATGGCCAACCATTATTACTTCAAAGAAACATTTTCGGTTTTCGTTTGTATTTATTTTTGTTTTTGCTATTTTTGTCACGGTTTCGCTTCAGTAGAGTTTCGAGGTCGGCGCTCCCTCTGTTGCTATTGGTGTTCCTCTTCGTTGTTGTAGTTGTTATTGCTGTTTTTGCTGTTGTTCAGTTTCTTCATTTGTACTAACACTAGTATGATTATTGCTGCTATTGCTTGGATGGGAGAGTGAAGAGTCATGAAAATTGTTTTCACACCAATTTTATTTCATGTACTTAAAGCACGATTCTCATCCATCATCGCACTTGCTGGATAAGGTGACGTCCAGGTTCCGCTCCATAAACAAGCTACTGATCCACCCGTTCAAAGAACGTCAAAGCAGAAGCATACACATGTGTCACCACCCCGAGACTCCTGAATCTCTCGAATCCTGCAGAGTGAACACATTCACATGTGACTTTTGAACGTTATGTGCGTGTGTGGTCAAGAATTTTCTGTCTCAGCTCTTCACAACCCAAAATCTGTTGCCAAAGCAAAACAAATCGGGGAAAAAACATGGTCGTAACAATTATTTTTCTCTTGTTCACATGCGAACTAAATATAACAACCTCACAACCCTCGATCAAGATAAGCACCAACAGTATGCACGCAGTGGTTTTTTGCTGGGTAGTCAGTTAGTTGATTGCCGAAAAAATGACATCAATCGGTCAAGCATTAGAGCTAAAGATAGAAATGCATAATAATGAGCGTGATTTTAGAGTAACAACAACATGCATTAGCTTGTTTGAGAGGTGAGGATGAAAGCAAACGGATCTTGCAGTCAGCAATGGTAAATAATTTGTGATTCTGTTTATACCCGTTGGATCCAGGGCGGATGATACTGTTTGCCTTGATCTTTTTCACAGGACGTACAGTTCTATTTTTCTTCTCCTATTTGGTACCCTTACTGGGCATCTCCGAGGCCAAAGTGTCATCCTCAAGGGGGTGAGAGCGGTCAGCGGAAAAGCGAATGACAAGCCACGAGCTCCGCATAAGACGGATATCAGCAAAAGTCGTTTTCCGAATCATTCTTTAAGGGATATCAAACCGATTACCTCATCATGCACAAAGCATTAGCTTGGTAAGGACTTAAGTTCAGTTGGATTTGTTGTTATTTAGAAGTATTTGTGTCATTTTTAATAGAATTGCAGCACAACATACAGTATGTGGACATATTCCTCCTAAAATCTCCCGCGAAATGTTAACATCACTCCAGAACACAGCTGGTCAGTTCGTTTTCCAGTTACGGAAAGCTTATTTTTCTTAAATAAACCCACAAAAAGGATAGCTGTTCAAATATGCTCTCAAGTTAAACCCATGCGACTTCGCCTAAGAGTTTGGTGTTGGAATTGGTTTACTCTCCAAGTTTAGTTTTCGATTTAACATGATTTTGCACTGAGGATGGAAAACAGTCCTGAATAGCTGTTTCGGGTTAAATGGGACTCATGAGCATTACATACTATTTTTGTGTCTCTGTCGAGATTTGAGTCACAAACCTTGGGATTGGGATCCCAAACTCTTAGTTTTGAGCTAGACAGTGGATTGTGACTGTAGATAGTTGTGAAAATTAATTATATTTTTGTTTTAACTCCATGCTAATCTAGAAACACAAGATCTGTGCATTCGTCTCCTGGTCCTTGGGATGGATACGTCCCAAGTCCACGGTTTATGGAAATATAAAGATACAGTAGTAAATCGATTGATATTTATTTTCGATTCAACTACTAAGAATAACTCCGAGATTTTTGTAGTTTACGATCAAAATGAAGTGTACAAGGTATCAAAGTGGCTTACTTGGAAGATCAAAGTCGGTGGCGAAAAGGTAAAATGTTTTAGGGGAATAATTGCAAGACAATGGATTAATGATTGAAGTATAGATACTGAGAATGGATCCGTGATAAAGTGAATGTTTTTAAGCAAAATATGAAGAACGGGAGAAAGCAGATACAACTCGTATCGGTATTCCACGAAAAAGGCACCCGAGTGTTTTTCGCAACCATTATGCTCTTTATACTTTGTTTAGCATTATTCCATTCACCTTATATAAGTATTTTAATTCAAAAAAATACACAATTAGTGGCTACTTATTACTAGTCAGGAATGGTATCATTTTGATCAGCTGAACACTAGAAACCTCTAATTGTGAAACTATACGCTGATACGTTTGGTTCATATCTCTTGACTGATAATCCAAATGCTTCTTTCTGTTGACTAAAAAGCCGCACAATCTACTTTCGGTTCTGAGGTTGCAAATAACTAACAAATCAGGCCGATTATATGGTGTTCCTCGGCACTTAGACATACCCGTATCTTCCTCTAGCATTAACACTATAATAACTCCATAAAAATTTGTTTGCAAACAAATTGCCAAGCTCAGCGAACAGGTAAAATGGAATTCAGTTCACCCGAGCTACGAGAACCAATTTTCAATATTTTGTCAACACAATAATAGTCCAGCACAACAACAGAACACCTTTGTGCAACAGTATAACAACATCCCTGGAGTTTTTAATAAATTATTGGTTTTGTTCAACATCTTTTTCTCGGTGAAATCTAACCAAACGGAGCGCAAAGTTAAATACGCTTATCAGTATTTTGGAAGAAAATTAATCTGGCTGAGAAGTCTACCTATCTGTGCATGCTCGAGGCATCCAAGAAGATGCGTGCAAACGAAGACAAGTGAACCCTTCAGTGAAGTTCAGTATAGACAAGAGCACTAGCTCCAAAACAAAAAGGGACCAACGCAACATCTGCCATCTGCCCACAGCCCGTTTGACGGTCTCATTTTCATCGCTTTGATGTCCTTGATACTACTGTGGTCGCTGCTCACGTGTAACGTCAAAACATAGGGACTGGAAGTAAACGTGTTCCCGAACGCGCTCTTGAATGAATTGAGACGACAACCGATGAAGTTTGATAGTTTGAAAAGAATACACTAATAATCTATCAAATAAACCCTATTGTTTAATTTTGTCTGCCTGTAGGTGTGTTTGTTTGTCTGAATGGAAGGGAAGGACAGAGGAAAGAAGGAAGGAATCAGTGAACGGGGCCCCTGTGTAGTTGTGGTCTGGAATACCGGTGGTGAATAACTGATCACAGTTAGGCTCAAGAAACAATTTTATTGCATGAGCGAAATAGGCTACTGTGCAGGTGTCATGCAGTTCTCTACTTTGACTTTTTCTGATACCAGACACTGTACATTTCGCTTTTAAGACGTGATATTTAATATCCTTTTGAACTATTTTGAATGATTCCTAAAATGTAATAAAGATTTAATGTAATTCTTTCCTGTCGATTCGGGTTTCTTTTACAATATTACTAAACCAAATGGAACCACTTTCATGCTACCGGTGAGGTTGAAAAGTGTAACACTTTGTACTTTTAGTCAAACCTAAAGGACGAAAGTAGGTGAAAGAATTATCAACAACTGTGACACAGTTACATTTTTTCTCATAGGCTGCCACCTTAAGTCGGAATATCTTCAAAGTTCTGTGTTATTTGTAACAAAATCTTCCTATCAGGCGGTACTACTGCTAAATCCCTTTGAACGAAAATTCTTTTCATCAACGAAAAGTTGTCTATGGACAATATCTGCCATAATTTCCAGTTTCACACCACTATTTCGCGACATATATCAAGTGATTACAGACGGTATACCAGTGGTTACCGCCACCTATCCGACCCATATCTGCGTTTTCCCAGGTAGCCTTTGATTGCCAATAGCTTCTTTCCTAAACATCCATTGTATCATTGCAATTTCAAGTCATTGAAACGCAATGGTTATTGTTAATGGCATAAATATTCTCATGAATTTAAGTGTTATCAATATCTTGTTTCCTGCTCTGTCATAACTAGATAGATAGATAGTGATAGATAAAGTGGACACACCTGTATACGTCATCTTCGAGTTTCCATAAAGTATTACGATCTGGTTCGCGCACTTTTAGTTCAACTGAGATTCACTTCAGTCTAACAAATTTTTTGTTTAACCTTCAGACGAGTTCATCCCAAACCGTGTCTTGATGTGCAGTTCACGATTTTGTTTGACGAAAAAAGAAATTTCGTTTTACTGAAAACTAAAAGCTGCGATGCACTTGTTATTACACATACAGAAATCGTGATGGGCATAACACCGATTGAGTTGTTAGGTTCAAGGACAAATACGAAAGTTGAGCTAGGCCAATTGCTTCAATATTGCGTGGTGTTAAATCGCACATGGATGATGGGTAAAGACATTGTCAGCTATCTACAGACGAAATGAGTTGTGCGTCCCATAGTGGATTCTCATTTAGAATCCTGAGTTTGGGCACTTGCCTAATATGCATAGCATGACCCACAGTCAAACAGAAAAAACTATTATTTTCTTTGCCAATGCGTAAACTGCTCTTGAATGGGCATTTATATTTCATCAAAGCGTGTGTTTTTTACATACTGCATTCCGCCGATGATGGAGAGTTCAGCCAGCTGAAATGCGCACGTTAACCGCTAGTTTGTAGTGACGCGGGAAAAGAAAATCCAGTTAATGATAACAAAATCCCGGTCGTGTAGAACAAAGCAAGTACCTCTCCTGTGCGCGTATTCAATTTTTGTGCGTTCCGGTCCTAGAGGCTGGTGAAAATCAGTTTGTTGAACTTGACTGAGTTGAATACGGACGTGGACAGGAGAAAACATCATCCAACGGAATCATCAGCAAACTGCGCTAAATACCAAGCTAAAACTCAGTTCTCATATAGAAACAAACATTCAAATGAAGTATGGCATTTCGACAAATTACCGCCGTGCCCCATAAGATTAAATTGGTGAGTTTCCTGTTCCATGAATCATTGTGATGGGCTGGCAGACAGTTATATCGGTGGTTCATAAAAATACAAGCTCTACTATCAGACAGCTCTTCACGGAAATGAATATGATGTGGAGTACGAAGCGCAGTCTCAGCCCTCTGGCTCTCTGCATCACAATATACCAACCACTTGGAGGTTCCAGTAGTTTTCGTTTCAGTCACGTTTGATGTTTTGGAGATAAAATAACGTCATCGAACAGGATAAAGACATGCATTCCTCTAGAAAATTGGTGAAGCTCATAGTAAACGTTTTGTTTGTTTTAACTATATCATCTTTGGTACCTTCTCAAATTCACTTAAAGCACAATTTAAGTCATCTATGCTATTGTGTATCTCAAAATCACCGGTATCAGCTGAGCGAATCAGATGTCAGTCATAAATAACTTGCTCGCTGTTTGTGAACACTTACACAGTATCCCTCGCCTAAAGTATTCTCCCGATTCATTGCCCGTTCCCACAAACAGCGTGATTGAAAACCATGTGGGTCTCGCGAAATGTGAAAAAGTGAATCTGATCCGGATTGACAAAATAGGAAGCAACTGCGAAAAGGGAATAAAAAGTCCGTGATTCTTTCAAAACAAAACTGTCCTTCTCGCTTCCAATCCATGATTTATGGATACAGTGATCATTCACAATTGATGTACAAAACAAACACGCGAATAAAATAAAGAATTTCCTGCAAAATAATCACATCTGTATGTGTATTTGTTCTCATTTCAAGTTATATCCAACGTAGGTGAAGCAAAAACTAAAATAAATTCAAATGAAGTAATAGTAATATTATTTATAAAAATTAACTTTTAGAATTTATAACAGTGAGGAAACTAGTCGGTGGGCTCCATGACTCATCTTAATTTTATCATGGGAATATTCTAATTACCATTTTATTCAAATGAAATAAATGCAAATAATCACTCTTATTCTGTAAGTGGCTCTGCAATACTTTGTTTCACCAATTGCTCATTATCCCTCAAGATTGGAATATAAGGGTAACGTTGAACTAGGAGTTACAACTAGAGATGGAGACATGTGTGCAAATGTTCAAAAATTCTTTCATCCATTTAGCATGTGACTAAACCGAGTTTATATGTGACAATAAGGTGCTATTGCATGTATAGATTGAACGATACACCGGGTTCATTCAATTTTATCCGACTCGATGATGGGTTCACACTATGCACGCAACACGATGTGTTTCAAGCTAGAACCGATGGATGAATAAGTACCTAAATAAGTACTTGTCAGTCCAATAAATTCTGAATGCTTTGGAACAAAAACACACAGTTCAGAGATCGTGATCGAAATTCGATTGGTCTAAGAATTTTGAAGATCCCACATTATTATTCTGTATCTCTTCATTCCGGTTGTAATTTACTTTTTGAACAGTTAACCAGAGGGATGACGTTAGAAAGATCACATTTCCACTAACAATCAATTATCAATTATTCTAACGGTAAAAACAATAGACGAATGAAAGAGTTAAGCCAAACGCTTTGAAACACCATTGGATGAATTAAAGTGTTCTCACAGGGTATATGACACATTACTATCTTTGCAGTTAATAGTCAAAACAATCCCAGTTTGTTTCCAATTCCTAACAGTCACCAAGTATGATTTTCTCATGTCTTGGATGCAAATGGTTTCTTCCATTTTGAATTGTCGTTAAATTCTTTGTGTGAGGATTATCAAAGAGCCCTATTAACTGTTTCGTCTTTGACGGTGAAGTCCATCATTTATGTATCCCTGTTAGGACTCCAATCTGAAACCCTCAGATTCAGACCCCTAAGCAAGACACAATTGAGAAAGTGGTGAAGAATGCTTCGGTAAGTCCTTTCAATTTCTCACAGACATACTATTTACTTTAGATCGATAATGCTGAATCTCTATGCAGAACTTATCATGTATCCATCATGGTATCATGGTTATGGATACATCTAACATTGTTAATCATTCTGGTATAGAATTCTGGAAAACCGAGAGAAGAAGCTGGTTTTCCCAATAAAATTTTGTCAACTCTAGCAGTCTGACTGCGTAAATAAAATGAGACTGAAAAGGTGAAATCTTTAACCGGAGATCAAACAGAACAGCTAATCAACCCCTCGTGACTGCAACCCAGTTGAGTGTGACCAAGACTGCGTAATCTGCTCAAGTGAGGAAGGTCAATAATTGCGAACTGCGCACACATTTGTCAAAAACAGCCACGGTCGGAAACAGAAAAGTTTTGTGCGTCTGTCCTTGAGTTCCCACTAGTGGTTTATTGCTTCTCGCTCCGTCTTTTATTATCCGGCTTATCATTAAGACACAGATCCACTGGGGAAAAAAATTTTCGGTTATGTAAATGATTAGTCCTTCACTCATGACTCATTCGTAGTGCAATAGCTTCTGGTCGTTCCAGGGATCATACAAACACACACATACGCGATGGATCAGTTCAACACTTGGAATACACTAATAATGTCTCAAGAGGGCAGATGGAATCTGGAGAATATTTGTATAGCTTTAATATACGCTTCTCAGAAGTTGGACGATTTTAAAAGACCAACAGAACAGCACGTCTCCCGGAAATAAAATAAAGCTGCACTGCTTTCAGTTGATTCCATCACGATACGTGAAAAGTGAACAAGATGAAGTCAAGAATCGCCAAAAGAAACATATTGTTTCCTAAAAATCTGACGAAACACAATCAGTCACATCGATAATGCTTACCGAATTCATTCCCATCATACCAAACATGGATTTATCACGAAGGGAATTTTTGATTTACCTGACTTTATTACAGATTAAGAGGTAAAACAGGTTAATTGAATGTATATTAGTAATTTTATTGTTGTCAATATCCCCAGTATCTGAAAAAACGAAATGCTTATTGCGCGATATACTCTAATTAGTTTAGGATCTCATCACCACGTCGTTTGAAGGTGATCAAAATGGAATGCAAATTCAGTGTACAATAGGCAGGAAATTACAACAATCTACAACGCTGCCTGCTGCTGTCATATTGCACAATCCACAAGCAGAAAGCTCACTGAGTACAATTTCTGCAACCAGACTCTGCTGGGTTTACCTCTTCAGCTTCATACAGATTACAGTTATGAGTGCACTAAAGGAAGTGTAATATGATTGTCTACCGGATACTAAAGATAACGTCAAACGGATCCAGTCTTCTATCTAGTTTATTCGTCCGTGATACACTAGGCTGGAACCAATGAGATAGTTCCTAACAAGGTTTTCTTATCGAAATTTGTCAGAAAAGCAGCGGTTTCATACAGTTATTCGAGGTAGTTACCGATTGACGCTACGAACCGCAACATGTGTGAGCAAACGGTTTTTTTTTGGCTTGCCTCACCTTGTCAATTGAAGACCGAGACTGCCTGATATTGGTGGCGATCTATGTAGGCCCTTGTGCTCGATCCGGTAGGCGTTTTGGTGACATTGGTGGTGGTGGCCCAGTGATAACGTCACCAACCTATCACCCCGGAGGACGAGTGTTCGAATCCCACCAACACCGCCTGACTCCCTATTTATGTGTTGTATGACAGCCCTTTGATTGGCCGCTTTCCCCTTCCTGAAAAATGTACCATTGCGCATTCAATATAAAGGAAGTAAAAATGAAAAGAAAAAATCCACCTGATCTGTTTGGCAATGTTTGGATAGAACGGGATCAAAAAAGGAGCAAAGTTCACAAGATTATCACGAAATATTTGAACACAACACATCCGATTTCACTGATGCTTCTCCTTATCTGCGTGAATTTAATCCATTAAACTCAAGCGGAAGGTCGATAGTTAGAAAAACATCTATGTTGACTTAGTTTCGTTTTCATTACCTATTTTTTGGTAAATCTTAAATATTTCAAACAACTTTCAAATTTTTACAAGCATACTGAATTCTGACAAAGGTAAATTTAGTGCGATAGATGATTCTGTCTTCCATAAACAAACAAGCATTACAGATCGTGATAGTAATGAAAGAGTTCGTTCGATTATGTAGTGCAAAGAGCAAATGGAACGTCAACTGAAAAGCTGGTAAGCATGGGACAGCTGTTTCAACCCGGTCGGGTCTTATCAGTAGTGTGAATCCATAGACTCAACTGAGGATCGAAGCCCGGAACCCACAGGCAAAACGCAAGCATACTACCCACGCGAAAACCCTGAGGCTGATCAGACCATGTTTCATTTTCCTTATGCCGATTTAGCACGACCCATCCCTGTAAGCTTGTCGCAGGCATCACACCTAGATCCATTCTGGCTGTGTCTAAGCAATATGAGATTTGGATAAGTATTGCTACAATTACTTCAATCCCTGATTTTTTGCATGAATCAGAGTAATAACAATACTCTCCGAGGTGAAAGCAAAAAGGATTAGCTGTCTTCTGTGAGAAAGTGACTCCATTTTCTCCTTAATGTGAATTGAAAGCCACTACGTACCATCCAAAGTTTTACTACTAATGAGTAGTAGAACTGGAAATACGAACAAATAATATATTCCACCCGGCTTCAATAACTTTTTTTAAACAAGAGCGGAAAAATAGACAGACGTGTAGTAAAAGCATCGTACTATATAGTTTCCCATAAACCATGTTTATAAATCAACCGTTCCTCTGGTTGAATGTTGGTTACTCTATAACATAACTGTTCTATTTTTATCCTTCTTCTTATGTATGGTCTCCCACTCTTAAATTCGCTTGAATCATTTAGGTTGACATTCCATAAAAACAACACCAGTCTATTTCAGGAATGGTCTGTTCGTATTCAGGGGAGCAATCCACTCAAAGATAATTGTTTTTCCGTTTCTTATTTGATTTGGGATAATATCTAGATCGCTACGTTCCACTGTGCGCCCAAGAGCTGTGTTATCTGCAGGCCTACATTGAAAATTAATCCTCTCATGAGTAAAAATATGCCTCACTCTGGATCGATTAGATGCTGCTTTATTTTTTTAAATCTGAATTTTGATGTTATGATTACATATTGTCTGGATGCGCCACATGTGAAAAGTGTAACATGCTGCTGTCTGATATCCACATTCCTTTTAACGATCATTAATAAAAAACCGGATGTTCGATTTCGGTGAAATAGCTTAGCTACTAATCAGAACGAACTCTCGCTTCATGATGCTTTCTTTTTCAATCACAAAATTACAATATATCGGGATGATATGCATAATCTACATTTTCTTACCGTCAACAGTCAGCATTCATATATCAGATAGGCCGCCGACACGGTCAATCGAAGGTCATTGCATCCAAGTACACTGACTATGGGACATTTTTACAATCAACTTATCTTTCCATATTACTGCCGTAACTAAGCACATATTTTTTGTCGTTTTACACAATAAATGACATACTATTGCCCTAAAACTTGTTCCGTACAGCCATATTGACTGTTTAGAATACAAACAAATAGAATAACATTTCTAAAGTCGTTTTTATTTCGCACACGTGGATATAACCGAGCACCTATGGGGCTGATTCTAACGGCTACGGAGGATCTTCACAATTCTTGCGATGGTTTACCCTGGAAGTCGTTTGTGTATCTGATTTATTGCTTCTCCCTTCGTGGGCATTGCGAAGGTCCTGTGAGTCGTCACTCTGTTGTTGCATGACATATCTAATTTCGTGCCCATGACTGTTTCGTTAATTCGATTTTCACTCGATCCCGTAGCCGTGGCATATGAGCGCTATATGGGGTAGTGTTCACGCATTGAAGAATGTTAAGAGCCAGCTCCGATAACGTTCATAGTTAGCTCGCTCCGGTTCGAATCCCAGTCGATTTGGTGGATATGAACTTCTGTTAATTAGAAAGAAACTGGATAAAATATCCAAATAATTTACTGCTGAATAATGGATAAATGTTCCCGAATTTTGAATTTCAGAACAAGGTATCCTAATGCTATTATCGTAGTGAAGTCAGAAATATTGCACGTATGTTGGCAGTGTACTTACCCAGTATATCCACATAATCGTTATCAGCCCATGTTAATATACAACTGAATATAACCCGTGCTTGGTCTCCAGTATCACTGGACTTGAGTTTACTAGATTTCTGCCAATGGGATTATGTTAGAAGAAAACTATCACGAACCAGAAACACTGAACGAACAAAGCCAGAACATTATAACGCCCTGCAATAACATTCTATGGTCCATATTTGAATCACTGATGACCAGCCTAAGAAAAATAACAGAGGCTGATTTGAATCAAAAAGATGGTGTCATTAAACAGCTCCCAAACAACCGTGGAATGGCGATCAATTATTTTTCATTTGATATTTTAATATTGAATAGACTGTTCGAATTTTCAGCATTGTTTTGTGCTCCTTCTTTGAGATTCATGATTTACTTGATACGCTTTAAATAATGTAATCCAGTTTCGGGTAATTTTATTCCATGATTTCACGACCATTACCTCGGCCCTCGATAACTATGTCTGGGTAGAAATTTAAAAACAAATAGCCAGCCGGCCATGCAGAATTGATAGCACAGACTATGAAGAATACCAAATGCACAGTCAGAGAATAGAAGAATATCTAGTCTTACTGACGAAATTTCCTCTAATGGTAAGATATGCATTCAATAATTTTTATTGGTTCATCGGCGACCTGCATGGTGTACTCGTTCGAATCCCCGAGAAATTCAATAGACTGGCAGTGCCTGTTTAGTAGAGACTGCTTCATTTTTTGCTCAGTACTGGAAGTGACTTCATTTCTAGTTTTACTTCTGGTCCCAGTTGCTAATGGTTAAATATTCTATACATTGCTTAGATCAAACCGTGTCACAGAATTGCAGTCCCTTGTTGCATTTGATGTTAATAGGAAAAACTTGTTTTCATGTGGTAAATAGGTGTCCTTTGAGGACCGTAGAAGCTTTCTTTCTAGTGGTTACGAGAAAATGTCTTTAGTGATACAGGTCTTGATATACTGAATGATATTCGTTCGTGAATTTCTCCTTCAAGCTGAAGGAACTAAGGGTCTTTTTGCTCATAAACCTCGCAATTTTCACCATGAATTGATGTTTCTATGACTTTCAGTTACGGATCACCGTAAAACCTGATACGTTAGCTACCTTGCACCGTGTTCTACTCAAAACAAGGAACAAAACCTTCAGCACCGAAGGAAAATCATCGATTTCAGTATTTTGTCGTGGTTAACAGCCACAAACAATAAACAACATTGTGAAATAAGCGCTCAACCTGCATGTCGATAATTATACAATTCTCGACGGGGTGAGAGGATTTTAATCCAACAGACTGCAAGTTTCCTCGGCCTATCTGAACGCTTTTTCTCAGTTCCACACACCACTGAAACGGGTAACATTGCTCTCACCCTTCAGTTTGGGAACCTGACGTGTCGCCGTGGGTGTGCTCCCAGTTTGGGTGTGGCCTCCGTTCAGGTCGTGTCTAAAATTGATGTTATTACCGTTGTCGCCAGGTTGCGTGATGTACGAAACTGTGTCAGGGCAAAGTAAGCGGATTTGAGCAAATCGCCAGATTGAACGAGTGGAAGCAGAATTGGTTTATGCTCTTCTACCCCTTCGGACAAACCGAATTCATTTGCTTGCGCTTCAATCGTAACTGTTGTTCGAGAGTAAGACTTATTATCTTAAAATACAGTCGAAATATATCATGTCTAAATGTGTCATAATGCTGCTGACGATGAGCACGTCAGAATTGGATGTCTTTCTCCGGATTTGTTAATCCACGGTGATGTTACGAGAACTTCTTCACCATGTTCCGACATCTGTCACTTAACGACAGAACAAGGATGTGACATCTTGCAACGGCACTATTCAATTAGTAATTGAGTGACAGTTCGAGTATACGATACATAATTCCACTGGAGAACATTGATCGTGTGAAACAACTTATTAAAGTTTTGTCTTATTTTAAAATAGTGTACTTGTAGAAAATAAAATGAAATTTACGCAATCGGCAATGAAACCGAACTCATTTTCATCCTCCGAATTCTGATTATAGTTATTAATAATAATACTATCCATTAAACATCAAGGCAACGCTCAAGAAATATATGCCTGCCAAACTTCATTGATCTTTATGCCACGTTCATAATGCGACATCAAATACGTCTGTGAACTCTTGGAAATTACCCAGTTAATTTAGCAATTTATGATAGCGAAATGCTTCCCAACCTGCGCCACAAAACTGAACCTTAAGCTGCACTCCTAACTATGATGTGTGCATCAGCAAGTTGAACCAATGTACATGTCTTGTTGAAAAATATCACTGTCGTGTTCAGAAATAGGGGTTCAGGGATCCGGATATTTTTTGAAGGTTCAGCAAAAGCGAAATTATGCCAGCCATCACGCTGAAATGAACAATGGGATTTCTAACACACTTATGGACGATAATTTTTGCAGCGGCAACTAAACAACCAAGCACTAGGGCGGTAGTTCTTTTCGACAAAGTTCCGTTCCACCGACGAGTGGGTGGGTAAAGCAATACTGGCTGGCATATTAACAAATATCTTCCAAATTATATTATATTTGTTTCAGTCCGATGGAGGATGCATTCAGTGTATTCAAACGAACAGAGAGTAAACTTTTACATAAAAACGAGGACCAGATTTAGAGTTTCCAGAAGATGAAACCATCATAGATCATTAACTTCGAATTTTGGTTCGGATTTGCAAACAAGTAGTTGATCGGGTCTCGACCGCTTCGCATGCTGCATTTGAAAGGCGCATTTTTGCTTCTGTCGAATCCTCTAAACACTATTCAAATCCTAAATCAAGGACCCATTTTTGGAAACACTTACAAACTGTTAAGTTTCTTGTTCCGAAGGGTTTTTGGCAAAACTGAATCAAATTACCGGGCAAAGAGAAATTAGGAATGTCACGAAGTTTCACTCTTTCATATCCTGTTATTTTACCAAAATTTGAGACATAATAATGATTCATCTATTTTAGAAATAACGTGAAGGTGGGAAATTCCAAATACTGCACAGTCTATGGGTAAAGGATTGACGCCGGCCATCTAGTCGACAATTTTGGAGCAATAACTTGAATGGATGTCACCTGAGGTGAAGGTTGGTTGATAAAAAGAGCAGTAAACTACAGGAGGTTCAGGGTTGTTCTTTAGTTAGTGTACCAAAATCATGTCTTCTTGAATTTGACGATATTGGTTTGAGTACATCCACCGTAATTGGAGTCTCTCCACGTAGGTCTTGAAATTTAGTCCCTTGAATATCTGGATGGACATTCCGAAATCTTTCGATCGCGTTGCAGATCTGAATTCTACACTTTAATGACGTACTCAACGTGGGGTCTAATGTAGGCTGTTAGCAAACTCGGAAATGAGATAGGTTCGAATTTACCAAACCCATACTTCTGAAGTGATATCTTTTTTCTTGTTCGAGTAGGAAATGTTCTCCTGATTCACAATAGGATGCCAAGTCACGTAACTGATTCAAAACTTCACACTCGCCGTGACCTTATGCTTTTGAGCGGGGTATTAGGAAGGCGTCCATGCGTGGGTTCGAATCCCACCGAGGCTACTGAACTTTTCACAATCGACATACAAACTTCAAATCTGCCAAACAACTATTAGGAAGGTGTTTATTCTGACCCATGTCACGTGTGCTCAAGTACCATCAGCAGAGGCAACTAAACGACGAGAAAACCCATATTCATACCCTAAATGAGCTTTGTATTCCAGCAAACCCATGGGAAAAACTGTCCAGACATCTGTGATTCAAACTTTGCAGGGTCCGCTGTTTATGCAGTCCTGAGGAGTAATCCCAAGTGTGAGACTCTTGCCCAGGGCTTTCCAAGTATATAGTCACGAATGGCGTTCAAACTAGATCATTATGATCAATCAATTCAGTGAAAACATCTGGTAACAGGTTGCTTAACCGTAATCTTAGTTAACTCCTCAGGAACTAACTTCGCTCCACCTTAATAAGTAATTATTTTCCCTCGCTTTTGCCTCTGCTCCTTCTAGTTCCAACAGGTCTGGATGAACGGGGCATTTAAGCATTCACAAAGTGATTGTGAACAAATTAAACGTTTTGCAATAAATACGTCGATAGAAATTCATGGGCATTAAAAAAACTACTGCTTGCTGATATGGAAACACCCAAAATGCGTATTGGATAATCGAAGCGGTGGTCATGATTTTTTTCAAGTTCATCAGCTCTGTCCCACTTTATCACTTTTTATATACCCCGGGAATCCCTCTGACTATTTGCTCTTCCTTCCTAAACTCCGTTTATCTAATTTTCTGTGGAGTACAACAAAGTTAGATACTATGAATGGTACTAACAGTAAGCTCTGATTGAGCTTATGAAGCTTCGACTTTTGCTCAGTGAGACAAATGAATTTACTATTTACAAACTGTTCAGAAGATCAGTAACGTTAAAAGTATTGCCGCGAATTTTGTATTACACATCACCTGGTCAATGAAATGGGACACAGTCGTTCAGAGTAGTGAACCGTAATCAGTAAGCAGACAAATGTGTTATCCTTCTCGTCTAACAAAACATTATTATCTCATTAAAGTTCAGAGCGTTTTCGTGAACTAGGTAACAAGTTTGGCCGTTTAGTTTTCGAACGGGACATTCAAAGACTCACTTACACCGATCTTCAGTCACTAATAACTTACCAGGACAGTGTGCTGAGGTACCAGCATACTGTCTGACAGAAAAATTGAACTATCTCGAAACCAATTTGGTGCAGGCTTTATAGCACTCAATAAGGTTGATTTTAGCACCTGAACGAGTTTAAGTGAAAAAAGTATTTGAGAGGCGAAACATCCGTATTATAAAGTGTATTGAAAACACTTCGGTTGTATACACAGCAGCAAAAGCAATTTTCTATGAACTAAGATGAGTCTGTTACAAAAGGTATGTCCACTTAATAAAACCAGAGGGATTGGTCTTATTGTTGCATCAACCAACTTTTAATTTCGAATCGTGCTATACCGTCCACCTGGGGAAACTTATAGTGCGCGCCTTAATTCTAAACAGAGAAATCGCTTATACACCGAATATAACTGAACTCGATTAGCTGGTTTGTCCTTAACCGGTGTAAACGGGATTTGTCCTCAACTGTACGCTTACGAGGCATAATTAATCACAAATGGGCTCAGGCAGACTAATTTTCTTGACACGATTAGATTAACGAAATGGGTATTCAACAGCGTCAACCAGTCACATTTCTGGCTTAACTCTTCTCTTGAGATAACTTGAACTACATACCGCACGCGCTTGGTGAGTAGCCAACCTCTCAATTGGGAGGCAGTCCAGCTTGAAACAACGCTATGTTGCTCAATAAACGTATATGTGAAACCAATAGGTAAATACTAAATGTTCCATGCTTTTTCAAATAAAGATGCTTGAATAGAACAAGAATAAAAAGTCTGAACATAAAGAAACTGCGCGAATAACTTCTTTGTGTCGCTGGGTCCATGAGACTCTGGATGGGATGCACTCAGCTCATTTGGTCCAGAAATGTTATGTTAGTCAAATGTAAATAAACGATCCATAAGGATCTTGTAGAGTGAAACCCGTAGTCCATCGATGGACACAGCAAACATCGCACAATGCTTGCAACAATTCGAATACGTCAGTCCATTCGAGGACAGAACTGGAAACTTTACTTCGAGTTGGGTCAAGGTTCCGTTTGGTTTGAGCTTTGTCTAACTTGGTGACAATTAGGCAAACACATTTATCGCTGCATTCTTCTGGATACTCAATTAATCGCTGAGGTCTGAGCAGTAAGTTAGCTGACATATCATTCATCACTAGTAACTGCATTACTGCGCCATTTTTGTCTAATTTCCAAGCTTGACAACAACTGAACAAGAATGGCAGATTCATAGCTGTTCACTTACGAACCAACTTCATGATGGTTCAATTGAACACTTGACAAGAATGTTTGTAAAACGTACAACTTTAAAAGTACCATGTATTTC
Source organism: Echinostoma caproni (assembly GCA_900618425.1). Taxonomy (NCBI): domain Eukaryota; kingdom Metazoa; phylum Platyhelminthes; class Trematoda; order Plagiorchiida; family Echinostomatidae; genus Echinostoma; species Echinostoma caproni. The sequence continues at coordinate 44,253 of UZAN01042109.1, forward strand.
CATGCGATAATGTACGGCTTAACTAACGCAGGAAAATAATATCACCTACTGGTGACAGTACAGAGCTTCGCAAGGTAATATCCCTCAACTTTGTCGGAGATTAAGCCAATCTCGGCGAACAGGCGAAATGGAATTCAGTTCACCCGAGATACGAGAACCGATTTTCAATATTTTGTTAATTCTGTTAACCAACAGGAACAACTCAACTTGGTTGTAGCTGGCGTCTCCTGTGCGTGTTGTAGTAAATCAAAAACACCACGGGCCGGACAATTTTTTCGATGAAGAAACTCTTGTAACCTTCCCCAATGTGCACCGACCCAAACAGCATTAGGACTACTTGTTTTAAAAAGAGATCTCCGATTTTGATCTTCCCCGTAAGTGGAAAATAGAAACAGTTATTATTCTAGTGTTACATTGGATGGGAACCGATAAAAGCTCGAACAATAAAGATCATAACACTCAAATGTCCTAAGCAAATCCCACTGGATACGTTTAACATGCGATTCCGCGTTGTTCGTAACACAAGTAAATATACTTTGGGCGGCAAATGCTTGGAGCATGGCAAACACAGAGGGGCAGAGATAATGATATGCGCCAGAAACAAGATCACAGAAGCACATGAAGTGTGTACAGAAAAGTAACATGGCCAGATCAATGTGTTTTCACAATTCCCTTTCGGATGTCCGGCGGGAACGGGTGTAAACGAAGAACTGCACGTATGAAGGAGCGGTGGAGAAGCCGATTGTTCTTATTTTTGGTTAATCCGGGCCACATGTCATGCGGATATTAGCAAAAATCACAATCGGGAAATGGTCGGAGCAAGAAAAGAACGCTATTTCAGTTTTCCGCGGGTATTCACGGATTTGATTACCCACTCCATTCCTTCCTGGAATAAGAAAATGAACCGGTCGAATTCATCTTTTTTAATGGACTTTGTTAAGATTGAGTTAAAGCAACAGCAACAACAGTTTGAACTGAAATTCGTATGTAAAAAAATCATTTCAATTTTGGTCGAGTTGACTCTAATTGTTACTGAAAAACAAATAAAACTCCGTTATTACGAGACGATCTAAGGAGTTAACACAATATAGATACATCTACTCACACCTTCACTCTTTAACCCTAACTAGCAATTGAGATCGAGTCAAAGAATGACTGAGTAAACTACAAAACATCCATAGTACATTTCGTGCGCTATATTTTACAACACCAAACTAAAAAGCCAATTAAAATGTAATCTAAATCATAAGGTGGAATACCCATTATTAAACTGATTCTATTCCAAAGAATGCAACTGAGTTTCAAAGGTTGAAGGTGAGCATCTTACCTGTATGCCTTTTCCTGTCAAAGCAGAGCAACCCTGTATTTGCCACGGTCTATCGCGAATCGTCAACAGACCAAGACCATCGGAGATTTTATCCGCGGGCTCCGCAGTAAGCAAGTCTTGTTTGTTTGCAAAAACGATGAAAGGCACTCCCACTAGTTTGTCTTCTGCCAACAACTCTGACAATTCCTAATCAGGAAATGAGATTCATAGTATTTTTAAAACCTCATTTGAGAACTTGGTTGAATTTTCATAACCTTATCATTTTGGAAACTATCATTGTGAAACCGATTTGAAGACAAAACGTATGGCAAAGATCAAATGTGCAGATATGTGACTGATGGGTATAAGTATACAGAGGAGGCAAACTTTCGCACTAGCACCCTTTTATGCAACATTAAGCCAAATTTTTTGAAGTAATTTTTATAGTTCATGTTGACCACTGGACAAAATTTCCAACGAGTGCGAGACCGGCTTCCTACCATTCATAGACACTTCCCTTCATTACTCTCTTGTTATAATAGTAGTGGTCTTGATATGAATCGGGCTGCAACATCCCCGTGCCAGATAAGTAGCAAGAACCGTAAACCGACAACGTGATTTTGGAAAATTTTTAGTTATAAACCATTAGTTATAAAGCAAGAGAAATTGGGCCATGGTGATGAGTTTCCTGGGTTTGCATTCACTTCATAAAAGCTATTACAGAATCATCAAACTTGTCCTCTGAACTTAGTTTTTCTAAGAAGAACTCATTATAGTTCAGCTGAATGTATACAGATATCCTTCAGCAAAATGTTTTATGGAATAAGAAGAAACGCGAACTGGCTGGTAATATTTGCATCCACCTAAAGGGCAACCTCACCAAAAAGGAACTTTTTCAGCCGTATTGGTACCTCGTCTTTTCAAACACACAATTTTCAAATAAAGTCCAATAGGGGCACTCTGCTTTGAAACCTCACTAGTTTTGCTGGTTTCTGATTTCAAAGTACAACGATTCGTGTGGTTGTAAAATGGGTATTAATTTAAACGTCAAATGATGTGATAAATTCAAAGTCAAAGTCAAAGTGAAATCTTAACATGGACTTGGCAAATGGGAAGATGGATAAATCTCCAACTGAAATATTCGGAAAAAGCATATATGAGGTACAACTAATAAATTGAATAAAGAAAACCAGCTTCTGACCCACAAAAAGAACAACTTTATTGAATGACTATGTAGAACTCCCTGATAAATGGTCAAAATTAAAGGGTAGAAAAGCATGATTTTCAGGAAAAAGGAATGAAGACGAAAGTTCATTAAAATTAAACTTCATCTGTTATTTGTTACCTTTACCTTGATTTGCTAAACGTTTCACCTTAAGTGTAAACAAACACTACTTTTCAACATACAAAATTGTTTCGCAGTTACGTGTGAGTTGTGCTGTGGGACAATTGATACTGCTTTCAACTAACTGTCCTTTGGACTTCACCGTCTCCAGTGGAGTTCAACAAGGCTGCCCTATATCTCCATTCCTTTTCAACTGACATAGAGGATGGTCCACAGAATGCTTTGTCCGGTCTAGCAAACGGTGGAGTCCAACTCCTCCCAGGGAATAGAGTTCTTGACTTGGAATATGCCGATGACATCGCCTTGCTGAGTGACAACACACAGGCAGTCCAAGAGGCTTTGAACCGCTCGGTGATCGAGGTATCCAGGTATGGTATGTGCTTTGCACCTTCCAGGTGCTGGTTCTAGACTGGCAGGATCCTGTGCCTGCACTCACCATCTAAGGTGATCAGCTAGAAGTAGTTGAGCTTGATCGTAGCTGCTGGTGGTGTTGGGGACGAGATCACATTACGAACAGCGAAAGCTAGAGTAGCTTTCGCCAACCTACAACACCTGTAGCTCCGCCATGACATCTGACTGTCCCTTGAGGGAAGGGTGTACATTGCCGCAGTTCGTAGTGTTCTGCTTTACGGTTGCGAGACCTTGCCTCTCCGAGCGGTGGATGCCAATCGACCACCGATGTCTGCGAAGCATCGCTCGTGTCTGGTGGGAACATCGGGTGAGCAATGACGAGGTCCGTCATCATGTGTTGGGTGCGGATAGTCGTTCTCTAACAGAACTAATCGCTCTACACCGCCTCCGATGGCTTGGTCACGTATTGCGTAAGCTTGTCCATCGACTACCTTTTTGTGCTCTCTTCGCACGCGCCGGGTAAGGCTGGAAGAAGCGACGCGGCGGTCAGACCTTGACATGGGCTAAAGGCATGAGGAGGTGGCTTCAGCTTTGGCTTTGGTTGGTGCAGCCCGCCTTTCAGGGTGGGACCCAAAGGATGAGGATTGTCGTTGGTTAGAGACTCTGAGAGATATGGCCCGGAATAGAAGTCAGTGGCGCGAATGCTGTACGGTTTACCTGTCGAAATTCCGTGCCCCGTAAGAACCACAAACAAACAAAAATTTCAAAAAGTGTACGGTGCAACACCCAAGAAGTTGTTATTCCACTGATTTGTAATCTTCTATTCTGACAGCTACATCTTTTCCCTATACTCTGTACCCCACCCCACTCCCCTCGTTATTGTTATTGTTAATATTGTTATGGCGTTGGCACCAAGCTTGTTCTCAAGCCGGTGTTAAATATATATATATATATATATATATATATATTCACCCTCAAGCACAATCGTCAGTTCATGCAACCAACCAACTCAACTCAGAAAAACTTGAGTCGAGTTTTGTTCTCATTAGAGCTCATCGGTAATTCATACCAAACGTCCCGTTCGGGTTTGGGCTTCCGGACCTAGCGCAGGAAATAAGAGCGTGTTATCAGTGTCCACCATTTTGTACTAGGGCCGAACCGAATCGCCAGTTCATGCTTGTTCCAATGTCGTCTACAGTCAGTTCATTTGGGCTCGACAGCATCCAAGGGCGACACACGTAACTATGTGCTAAATTTAATCCAAAGTCTCCCACCAAGTCATGACTCCCATTCAGGTTACGGAGTGACTTGCTATATACCTACTGGGCTGGGCTGAGCTAGTTGACATGGGGAAAACACACACGATATCCATGGTTCAAAACTCGGACAAGATCGTGGACATTTGGTAATAATGAGCTCTACTGAGAGCGAACTCGAGTTCAGTTCGTGTACGGTTGACTGGATGAACTGAGAATTGTGCATAAAGATGAAGTTCAACTCAAAACTTTTTCGGTAAATTCCCCAGAATTTTGTAGAAAAAAATTGATTTTACTTTTCATGAAAACTATTGTTCCCCTTATCGGATACTTGTTTACTTATAAATTGAACAAACTTTCATTATAAGAAAAACATACGACTGCTACACTTCAAGCTCACATAACCTCTACAGTGTCATAACTCATGACCCTCGCTTCGTAAAAAGGCAGTTAGGATACACTATACAGACATATCCTCGTCATAAACAGGCGGTACACAATTTCTCATGTTTCAAACTTTTGGAAGATCGAGAAGTTACAGCTTGAGAATTTGTGCCCCACAGCTGCACGACTTCCCGGGTAGCAGGTTGTCGGCTAATAGAGCGTTAACAGCCCGCTACATTTGAGCTATTAATGAGCTACGGCACCAAAATTGGAGCGCATTTGTGGGCCAATATTCGGCTAATAGCGCGCTAATAGCCGGCTACAATGAGCTACATTGAGGAATATCCCATTTTTTGTTTTCCGTCTTGTCCCGCCTCTAATCCCGTATCAACCCTATATTTCCACATGGAGTTACCATCTCGCCATGGCCTTCAGCGCATTTTGGGCGCTGATTAGAAAGCACTCTTTATGGAATTAATACTCCTAACCTGAGAGTTATTTGATTAAACTATCTATTAAAAAAGTCTTTAAATCGAAAGGAGTTACGAATAATTCTTTTACAGGTTAATTACCGTTTAATAACAAATGTAGCTCATGTAGCTCATAGGAAGCTCTTTGTGGCCGATCGATGCGAAACGTTTTGCTACCTGGGGTGTTGAGTCAAGATTCACAGATAAATTTGATTCCTAAAATAACTACTCTAATAACAGCCAGCGTGATCACGATGCTCTGCAGAAATAACAGGTCACCGTAAAGACTGTAGTCATATGAGGATGCCATGCCAGCACATGGAACGGTTTTGTGTCAGATTAGAGTCCCATTCGGACAATAGCACTGTCCATCGTCATTTTATGGCTCCGTTAATCTCCAGGTGGGATGAAGCCTACGTCCATTGTTCCTTTAGGGTCCTGGGAAGGATTCTCTCGAAAACATGTACCAATACATCTAATCATCGCAATGCTTAGGTGTATTAGATATCCATTAATATTAACCACTGTTAGCAATGCTGTTATTATTGCCGAACATGTGTATAAAGTGACTGATAAAATTCAATCTGTACAATAAAATCTATTCAAAACCTTAAACTATGAATGGCGAACATTAGTGTTATCAGTTGAATGAGATAAAAGCAAGATGAACATACTTCGCCTGTCTCCTCAAATCTCTTCTTGTCCGCGCTGTCAATTACGTAAATCTGTCAAAAAATTAGAAGCACGTTTTTCGGTATTACCAAAACGTCGGTGTTTTCGAAATAGTTTCTCCAGTATGGTCTAATTTTCCGCTGTCCACCGATATCCCAAACATTTAACTTGAAGCCTTGTGATTGAACGCTTTTGATGTTAAAGCCCTAAAATAGAAGCTTCAGCTTAAAATGAACCAACTTGTGTTGGAGTTGTTTGAGAAATATCTTCTGATGCCAAATGCTTCAGAATAGTCGTTTTTCCGGCATTGTCCAGACCGAGAAGTAAAATTCGAACCTCCTGGTCAGGCTTTGACTTAAGCTTTCTTAGGAGGTTAAGCAAACCCTAGATATTAAAATTTACTGTGATTAGATTTCCCATCAATGAACCATATCAACAAGATTGGGTGAACGAAGCTTTACCATTCAAAGATTCCAAAATAGACGCCTGTCACCAAAATAACTTTCGTCATAGTAGCCAGGTCATTTAAACAAAACTCTTGTGTGTCAATTAATCACGATTAAACTGCATCATCTTGCTAATAAATGCAAAACAACTCCTGCTGCTGATTGAATATAACGAGTCCTTTCTTTCCTTCCTTAAGACATGGACCAAATTCTGCAAAGCCTACCCGATGGTAGCCCGGTGGTAACGTCACCAAATTATCATCCCGAAAATGTGTGTTTGAATCCCACTACCACCACCTAATTTTCCCCATTGTATGTTGATTGGCAGCCTTTTAATTGGCTGCTTTCCCCTTCCTCAATATTGTATCTTTCTAAATTCAATAAAAAGAAGTAAAATGAAAAGAAAATGAAAAAGAAAAGATAGTTCATTTTAGTTCAATTTTGGCAGGACGATGTGTGACCCGGGCCAATCGCGCGGCCAGATGGATTTTCGTTGGCTACTGTTGTGGTTTTCAACACTGCGAGTCAATAGATTTTGTCTGAAAAGAAGAATGTGAGGTGTAGTATCACGTCCTAGACAGTGGCGCTCAGGACTAATAGGTACTCATCTTTAAATTGTTTCAGTGAATATAGAAGCCCAACAATCGTCTAAGGCCCTCTTGAAGGCTCTGACGTTCGAGTAACTTACAACATCCTGAAGTAAGCCTTTCCAGAACGATATTACGTGACTTGTAAATGTAGTAACACTACTGTGACTTTTCAACGCCATTCCCTTGAATATAGTAAAGGCCCTATTTTGTTTTATTGCCCTCCATAACGAGATC
>UZAN01042110.1:0-21993 GCA_900618425.1 Echinostoma caproni
ACTTTCCTTTCTTCTCCTATTCTTCATCCCAATGGGCAGCCAAAAGACAGCAACCAAAAGTGGCGCACGAAGTGCATGGTTAATGGTTGTTCAAACTGAAAAAACTGAAAAACACAGTTTTAGAGGTTTATAGCCCAGATTTTGATGACTGTGCAAGGTTTTTTCCTCACTTGTTCTTGAAATATGAATGACGATGGTGAAAACCATATGATAGGTGAAGGTGTTGTGATGTTGTTTATCAATTCACGGCGAGTCCTTTCATACTCCGCGGTCTGTTTCCATTCGACAGCAGATTGTGCCACAAATAATGTCCGTGCTCAGGTGGCAAAATTGAGAACAGTACTGATTGCATCCGATGATGGACCGTAGGCGATGTGAATCTTCCGGGATGCGATGTTCATCAGACGTATGAATCGTTTGGTTGTCCAGAACAAACAGTGAACCTCAGGACCTCTATTTCTTTCATCCAGAAGAAATACTTGAATGGTTTACTACACAAATTTTCCTCCAGAAGTCTCATCTAGCGTTGTGAGATGAACCCTTTATTTAAGCAGAACAATGGCATGGTGAGAGCACGTGATATTGCTTTCTGGAATGGCTTTCCTGTGTGTCAAGGACGATCCGTTTAAATTGGTACGCTTCTCACGTTTTGTGATACACGGATAACCCGGCCGGTAACTACCCTGGAAAACTGGGGAAGGAAATTCGGTAAGAAATAATTACCTGGGAAATGATTCAAAAGCTTAACACTAGAAATTCCGGGATATCCACACCCACTGCCCAACATAGAACAGAGAAACGGTCATCTTGATCGGCTTTTTGATTAATCACTAGCGTTTCTCAACAACGATATTCCGTGCTTTCTAGTGTTCTAAATCAGTTTTCCGTCAGTTATCAAATGAAACAACAAACTCTCTCCTGATTTCCGTAGTCGATCATTAATGGGGTTGCAACCAACAGAGCAACAACAAAAAATGATGAAAAGCAAGGTTTTAATGGCGGTAAACAAAATATTGAATATAAAACTATCATTCTACCAAAGGCTATGTTGCGGCATACAGATACACCTTAAATGTGCGCATTTTGTTATTGTATTTAGTGCTATTGTGGAATGCATAATGTGGTCAAAATTGAGTCCGCGTGTTTGCGGTTTGAGTGACTGCCACGTGTAGTATTGTCTTTGTTTGGCCTCATCCACAACGAACTGATCACACAACAAGGCAGACCTCAAGGTAAATTAAAGGGTGACTAACGAATACAGGAATCGTATCTATTTAACAATGCACCACTAATCGCTGGGTTCCATAGAGGTTGCATTGTGAAACACGTATGTTCTTTGCTGAATGTGAGCAACACATTCCACAAATATTCCGTCACATAAAAAGGAAATTGTGGTTGACTTGCTGTTGCAACTTTATCATGGAACATACTATATCTGGATGAAGGTTTCCAGCTCCATTGGGTGGTCGGGAATCCATCGTGTTCGCAATGGTCTTTGATGACCCGCAAAATGGATTTGTCGATAAGAATGCCAACTCATCGCGAGTACGAGTGATCTGCTTTGGATATTTCGACTGGATACCCAGGTTCTATCTGCAATGTAGATGTGTTGGTTAGCCAAATAACACTTTCTTTCTGTCATTTCATTTTATCGGTGATCAACAGGTATTCTGTAGATCGTTTTCCGCAACCCAATTTGAAGACGTGTGATCTTTTAACCATTCAGGGTGTGATTGTAATGTGCAATCGTTTTAAGAAGTGTGCAAACCCATCGTGTAACATGAATAAATCGGACGGACTGAACAATATGTACACCTGAAGATTGTTGGTCCTGAATGTGTTAACTCCTTATTAGTTGTCGTGAAGCTACAGAGCGTAGCTCCTTGGTTGGCACTGTCTCGGAGTCGTTAGTCAGCACAATTCGTCTACCGTCGACACGCGAACGATTTTGTTTTGTACCGGTCATCAATATGTGGATGCTGCACAATCAGTCGAACGATGCATAAAAAATTTTTCCGTTTTATAAGTGATCGATAAAAGATTACCTTCCTACAAGAGCAAATAGTCCAATTGAAGAAGTATCAGATGATACAAAGCATTCTGAAAGTTAGGGATTTGTGAGTATGGCCTCCGAGTGAATGTGACAATGACTTACTTCACTTATAAGCCTAAGTAGCAAAATATACCTTCGCCGACTTCTTCAATGATAACTTATGAGTTCAATTATCCATGTTACGCCAATTATCTTAGATGAAAGGTAAGCGGAATTTAAAACATTGATTTGGTCAGGTAGGAAAGAGTGTGCATCGTCAAGCCCAACTGTTACTCGTATGCAAAGCTGGAGACACTAGGTCGAAGAGTATACCAAATTAAAGCTAAAGTACAACTACATCTTTTAAAATTCTAGCGAATCCGTTAGAACTTCAAGTGAATCCGTTGTAAATTCAAGTAAATTCAACCAATCACATTCTAATTGGAACCCCATAAGATGATTGGTGTTTCGGCCGTCAAACCTCACCGAATCGATCGGGTCTGTCTGAACCCCGTTCAATCCGAATGAACTAAATTCTCCGTAAACAAACGGGAGTACTTTTTGAGTGAGTTACCGAGCAAGGATGAGAGTTAGGGGGAAGTGGAGTGGGTTGTTCTCAACCACCCACCCGCCCCACCCGGGAACGTTTTGTTCGTAATCGAGTTGATCGAGTGTGCGTCATAGACGCAAATGAACGAACCCGGAGTTACTTGACTTCTGTCGGTCGGGTAAGTAACCGAATCACGTCAAGATGGATCGATAAATCGGTCATCATGTCCAAACGTAAATGTTGGGATGAATCAGGGCATGAGTTGATTTAGTCTAGGCTTTCAGTGTCGTAGTGAGTAAATATCCTTTGGGCCGTGATTCCCTCAAATAACACCGATCCCTTTCAATCAAATGCTACTGCGTACGCATTTCTGACACTGAAAGGCATGCTTGACGAGGAATTTAGCATGCATATGATGATAGTGTGAACATTGCAATTAGTTTTTCCCATCCAATCATTAGCAACACAGATAATAAATGATTCCTCCTTCATTCATAACGAAACTAAATCCAACTGTTAGTTATTGTGTAGACTAAACTGGAATGGACCTCAGTGGTTGATAATTTGTACCATTTGCACCCCAACAAAAAGCTAAAAGTCAACCTGCCCAACCTAGTATACTGGTTTTACTTGGTCGGTGTTTTCAGAGATGGATGAACTGCCCTCCTTGATTTGCCTTTAATTACCACCTGCTCTGGTAAAAACCGCCCATCCACAAACGCAAAGTAGATAACCAGCCTACTGACATCTCAAAGGCCTTCGACCGAGTTTGGCACGAAGGTCTACTGGAGAAACTACCCATGTTCGGTTTCTCTCCAGCGCTCATAGAGTGAATATCAAGTTTTCTCAGTAAGCAAACTATCTCCGTCCGAGTCGATGGGGTTTTGTGTCAACCATTCCCTATGAACGTTGGTGCTCCCCAAGGTTCAGTACTTGCACCCACCCTCTTCCTTCTATTTATCAATGATCTCCTTTCCCAAACTACTAACCCGATCTATTCTTTTGCTGATGACGCCACCATCCACTGCTTCCTCTCCTACTGCACAGCTCGCCATGCCCCAACCAACATCGATGGTGACCGTAATGCAGTTAATGTGCCACTGGATTCCGATCTCGAACACATCTCCTGGGGAGTTGCAAACCACGTTTCGTTCAATAGTTCTAAAACCTCTCTCCTTTCAATTTCTTTAAAACACCATTCACTCTCCCCTCATTTATCTTTTGATTCCACCCAAAGCTCAAATACGCCCTGCTCTTGAATACGTTAGTCACGTGTGGGGCAGGGCTTCGTCCTCTACCCCTTCACTTCTTGATCGTGTTCAACGAAAGGCCATCCGGCTAATCGATGACACTTCCCTAAAATTCAGTCTACAGTCGCTAGCCCGTCGTCGGGCAGTTGCTTCATTGTCCCTGCTCTACCGTTACTACTTCGGTTTTTGTTCTTCGGAACTTACCTCGGTAGTTCCTCTTCCTGCAACTCTTACCTGCTCATCCCGTACCCAAGCATCTAGTCATCCTTATCAGGATTCTGTTCCCAGATGTCGTATCTCTCTACTCCAATCTTCTTTTTTTCCCCGAACTGCCAAATTGTGGAACACTCTCCCCCTTGTTGTTTTTCCTCCAACTCACAATCTTACACTTTTTAAACGCAGAACCAATAAGCTGGATCTTACGTGAATGTTCCCCTACTCTCCCCTTTATAGTATGCTATTTGTCCATGGGGATTTCCTCATTTACTGTAATTCATATTGTGTGATAAAAAATTGTAAATGTACTCTAAATTCTACGAAATTTCTCAAGCGCCGAACTAATAGAATTCAATAATGATAGAACTTTCTGACTTATATCTCCCATTCACAAAACCGTTCAGTGAATAAAACAAAGAAATAACGGTCAAATATAATGAAAATCAAGCATTTTGATAGCTGACTGATAATGTACACGAGCATGATTAGATGCATACTAACAATGACCTTTCGTGATTTGAGACTCGGAATCAAAACTTGGCATTCAAAATATGCCCTTTTCCAATCCTGTTGGTTCATTTGTCCTTCAGGATCATCCGTCATGATCTTGGCATGTTGATTTTGGAGCTCCGTTTTGATGCTGATTTTCGCAATGCTCCATATCATTTCAATTGGATTCAACACTTTTTCCTGTTTAGAGTGAGAGGGCTCGTTGTCACACGCAATCACATACTGTTTGTGCACTTCTTGCAATAATTGATCAACTAGCGTTTGCAACCATTGCAGACATATTACGGAGTTGTAGGATCTTCGTTTCAGAGTGTACTTCAACAACCGATCAGCAGCATTCATAGCACCTATGGTGTGCATATTTATTCCTTTTGAACTGGCCACTGGTATTCGATACCGTTGATCTCTTGGTGCATACCAAAAATTACTCCAAAAAATTAAATTGAAGTTGGTTTCATTAGTCCAGATAATCTCATGTCCAAGCACCTCAGACCATTGGAAGTGTTGAACTTATCTAGGAAGAAAGGACTAAAAAACAGTTCTTCATACTTCTCTTTCCTCTTTTCTATGTTATCCGGTAAGATCATCTTTACTGGTACGTGATGAACCGTTTTGACTGTGATCAGTTTTCCATCTAAATATTTGCTGACGGTAGTGATGGAAACTTCTTCATCTTATTCGGCCTTGAGTTTCATCCGTAGAAACGACATTGTTACAGTCGGATTCTCCTCATTCCATGATATCAGCTCTGTACAGCGTGATTCGATAACTTATTGAACCGTCTTCCTCCACGAGTCAATTCGGACGGTTCTTCCTGATGTTTTATTATCCATGTCATCCCTGTCCTTAACTTCACATCACGTAATGCAGCGATAACCATTAAGTTGTCACCACTGTCGTACGCTCGTAGTATACTATACTTACGGTCCAGTGCTAGATGCTACAGCACGGAAAATAGAAGTAAATCTCAAGCGGTAATCCATAAGGTATTTATATCAAGTAGGTGGACTAATCAATCAATGATTATCGTATTTTTGAACAAGAATACGAGCTCTTCAATGTTCTTCTTTCATACAGCAACTATAACACAGTTGCCTAATAATAATCCAACAGACCATTGTTGCCACCACAGACCGTTTTGACTGTTTTGTTGTTTCCAGTCCATTGGTTTCACACAGGTTAGGTGTTGCGTCATCCCAGTTGTTAGATCGTATCAACAGATGTTCGTAAAGCACGACAGTGAATGACACGGTTACCACCATAAAGAAATCAAATAAGTTCGACAGATTTCTCATTCAGATTGTGTAGGTGGAATATAAGAAAGTGTGGTTTCCTTAACTGAATGAGCAGTCTGACATTTTTGGTCGTGCTTTTATGAACATCCGGTGATGCAGTCTAATAGCTGGGATGACGCAACACATAGTCTGCATGAAAAGAATAGAATGAAAACAATAAAACTGAAAGGGTTTATGGTGGCAGTAATGGTCTTTACGTTTATTTTAAGCAACTGTGTTATAGTTTCTATGATATAGAGAAACATTAGCAATTTGGGCTATTTGTTCAAAATATGACAGTTATTGGTAGATGAATTGCTTATACATTTTCAAGGTGTATGATGAAATATAGCATAATTTCCGGGATGCATAAAGCATGTACTTAGCTTAACTTGAGTTGAAAATAAATATGAAAAACTGAAACATAACTTTCCGAATCCGCTGGTACCATTGATGAGTCAGTGATATAATCGTGAAATTTTCCCATTGAGAACAAAATGGAAACACGAAGAAATTTCTTTTCGATCATCGCTTCAGGCATTTACATGTATAGTTCCATTAGTCAGTAGATTAGTGAATGAATGTGTGCAAAATGTTCATTTGACAAAAATCAATCGGATCACAATAAATGGATAGGGCAAAGCAAGGTAAAACGTGTGAAGTGGACACAATGTGAAAGGCGCTATTCAAGGATGAATAAAATAGGTGTGAACGTGGAAAGACAGTAAATGAGGAAAGTGGGGGAATGTAAAAGTTGTCACTATTAGGACACTCACTCTTATGGCTATGGTAACAAAAAAGTTTCCACATTGTTGTAACTGATATGACATAATATCTAATAATCTGTTCGTACTATACCGGATGATTCACTAAACCGGAAACACATTTATATTTGTGTAACTTTCGTAGGCTTAATATGCTAACATTTCAGTTAAAAATTGTACATTGGTCGTCACACTGGAGAAGACATAGAAATATAGGCAGATCCAATAGAGTGCTGTTAAAATATTGTCTCCGGAGTTTGATTCAGTCAATTGAAGATTGAAGTAATTCATTTATAACTCGTTCCTTGTTGGTCAAGATTCTAGCCAGATATGGTACACGGGAGCTCATATAAATGTTTCTTCGAGAGAGTCGATACCGATAAGAGGAACGAGTGATCCAGTGCGGTCGACAAAAAGATAAGTCAAGATTCAATGGATGGGAGGGATCGTTTGGACTCTTATTGGCAAAGGTCATACAAGACTTCATATAATCATTCATAAGTTCTGTGGGTAATGGATAGGCAGAATTTAAAGATGCACAACTTATTATCATCAATCCACGGCGGATAGTTTTAGAGTCTTGTTTCAGTATACCGGGAAACACTGCGGGGAGTAATAAATTGAAATAGGGAGAACGCATTGATTAACAAAAGAGAACAAAACTTGTTGGGAAGTTGTGGTAATCGGAATAGTATTGAATATAGGGATATGGAAACCAGCACTGTAATACTCAGAAATGGATTGGCTCCAACCCTAAGTGCAGACACCAATAAAATACACGAGGAATTGGTAGCAGCAAGCGCTAATGCTTATTGACAGAAATAGAGCATAATTTATAGCAAACAATAGACCATATCATTGGTTGAAGGACGATCGTCCAATCACTTAACCGTTTGCGCAGACGCATCGCATATACTAACTCTGATATACTGTTTACCCGGTGTACTATTAGTCCAACTTCTGAACTTTGATTGGTTGATATGAAGCTGTACCTGTTCGTACTTCCAATGTGGTCACCGCAGGAGTGCGAAATTGTCTGAGCTTCCGAAGATGAAAGGAGAGGCACCGAGGTTTTCTCATACAGTTCTGAATGTGTGTCTGTTGGGACGAAGATCAACGCTATTCGTCCCACGATAAGCCCGGCCGCACACTTACCAATTCAGTGAGAAAAATCAAACAATTTTACAACACATTTGACCCAACTTGGGTCATCTCGGCTCAATACTAATTTCGCGGAGATAAATCAATAATGTTGCGTCGTACGGCAATATTCACTCTCTCCGTTCGCCTGATCCGCAGCCTATGGCCGTTTAAACTGTGCATTTCATTGGTACATTATTTTTCCTGCATTGATCAACGTTATTTTCAGTCACATATAAGCAGCAGAGTGAACTTGTAAATTGACTTGTGACGCACAACTCTTGTCTTGTGATTTGTGCTCACGCCAATAAAATCCCGTGCTGCTGAAGCCGTGTCTTCTCTCTCGCGTGTTTGGGAGGCTGAGAGATCGATAGCCGACCGTGCGTCCTGTGTTCCACCTAGTTAGCGTCCGCTCCTAGAACTATCATCCGCTCGCGGACTTAGTGTTATTCCGCTGTTCTCGTTTTGCGTGTGCTACTATTGTTACTGTGCTATATCTTATGTTCTTTGCACTTGTGGTGTTCTCCTGCGATATAGTGCTGTGCGACCTAATAGTAGGCAACGGATGTACGCGACGCAAAGGATAACAGTATCGATCACCAAATATTATTATCGACAGTAGCACCTAGAAATTTGGTTGAGGACACTCAAGGCAAAAGGTTTCAATTAAGTGTTGAAGAGTCCGACAGGAATGCAGAGCGGTAAGAACTAAAAATGCACTCCCAGCACTTGGATGTGTTATGGCCAGACTGGTTTGAAAACTGTCGGATCCGTGACAAACTTTTAGTGAAGGCGGAAAATTCCGAAGAAGGAGAAACGGTCTGACATAAAACGACAGTCAGCATAATTATGAATATGAACAAGGTGTGGAACTGAAAAATCGCTGATGAAAGCAGAGAAAGGATACGAATAGAGGACAGCACCTTCAAGCACACCAGAGTTATTGACTAGAGGACTTAAGAAATTCCAACCCAGTTTTGCGTAATGGACTCTTTCAATGTAAGAAAGCCACGAAAGCAGCTGTCTAGGGATGTCAAAAGATTCAAGCTCAAAACGGCGGAATCGCAGGGACACGGAATCAAAAGCAGACGAATAATCAAGAAAAACGCAACGCACAGATTTTACCGAGCTGTTCGATGACTCGCTTATAAAATGAATAAGTGTAGACATGGCATCCAAAATGGATCTGGTTTATACGCAAAATGAGGATCATGAGGAATGATGACAAGTGACTGTAAGAGACTCAGGATGGCTTTTTCAGTCATCCTTAGAACTACAGGTTTAAATACAATAGGAGGAAAACGCTTTGTAAGAACTGTTGTGGATGGGGTCTTTGGAACAGGCATTATGGTCACTGGTGGCCAGGAATCGGGGATCATTTGTGCAGAAAGAGACTCGTTGATGAGTGATGTCATCATACTAGTTAGAGGGACTGCTCCAAACTTAAGAGGCGCTGGAGAAAGACCATCAGGGCACGGAGATGAGGATGGTTTTAAGGAATGTAGAAGCTTAAACATTTCGTTATTGGAAAAAGGGATTAGATCGGAAACCTCACATGGGAAAGAGGATATCTGGCTGTCATCAGACGGGTGAAGAAATGCAGCGTTAAGGCTATTTACGTCAACATCACTGTTCATGTTTTTTCTTCTTTTTTGTCCGAAGAAAAGATGAATTCCTTGCCATAGAAGCCTTGTGTTTTTAATTTGCAAGATTGGGGAAACGAAAAGCTCGTTTACACATGTTATCTCAGCCTTAATTAAGTTAGAATAGTATTTTACAGCAGATTGATGGTGAGATTTATAGGATCGCTCCTTTTGCTTTTGTAATGAGTTCAAACAAGGAGATGCAATTTGCCGTTGCAAACAAATAGTGTTTCAATGGGAGATCGATTTCATCGTTTCGGTGAAGAGACCGACACAACTAAGAAGTGATGAACAAGAAGCAAACCAAGATTGGGCAACCGTTGTGGAACGACAGAGAAGAGAAATGTAGGTTGATGAAAAGTTACGGAGATGAAACTTTATCTGGTTTGATCGTATGAATGTTGGATATGCAGAGCGAGAGTATATCTTTGGTCCTAAGGTTGGGGACACAATGATCAGTCGTAGCGACCGGGGTCACTATTTTGAGAGAAAACAAGGTGGGCCAGTTTGTCATTACTCTGTCAAGTATAGAGCTGCCTCTGATAGGAGAATGCGACAAGTCGGATAAGGTAAAAGAAGTAGAGGGAAAATGCTTGCTTGGTTGAAGTTACCAACAACCAAATGAAGATTCTCATCTAATATTGGAATCAAAAAACAGGATGTAATGATCAAAGAAAAAAGATGCATCTGACTGGGAGCATGGAGAAGATATATACACATTAGTCGATGGATTCCCACTGCTGAGACCCAACCAGGTGGAAACAGCTGTCCAGTGCTTCCCAGATTTTCAGTTCATGCTTCATTTGCCATAAGTACGACGAATTTCCCCTTTGACATTAGTAATAATTGGACTTTTATATCAGGAAAACTTGGAATTCGCATTTAACTCACTTTTACTTGTGAGTAATGGTGTGGGATAAACTCGAGTCTAGTGCTTCCGAGCGCATGGTTGAATTGATGAACTGAGGATTGTGTGTGAAGGCGAAGTCCGAAGGATAGTCAGTCCAAATCAATAAATTAAAACTTGGAATGACAACGAACGGATAAACAGTCATTGAATTTTTCAGAATAGTTAGATACCACTTCAGCCTTGTCACACCGCCTCTTGTTTTCTTCCTTCTATGTTGCCTATCCTGCCGGTAGCAGTCGAAGCCATCTATCTGCACGAGGGCATCCTCAACGTTTTGATTTAACCAGGATTGTTTTATGCATACGACACATGTGTTGTCATGGATGCGTGTGTTCAGTGAGGAATTTAAATTGTTGAGAAGAAATTTCAGCTGCGATTCATACGTTTGTATTACCTTAAACTGTGTCAGTTGGCAATGGGTGATCACAACTCATTGGTCAACTAACGCACTTCCTGGATCGTCTGTGTATCTGGTGCGGAAAACCGACCGCCGTTTCAACCTTTCGTCGTGCCCTAGAAACAACTCACAGTTGTCAATCACTGCAAGGTGGGATAAACGAACAATGAAAAACTAGATTTGGTCTGGTTGAGTGCATCAGAGTGGAATAAATATAATCAGGAGGACGCCAGTGACTACAGAGAAGTTGAGTCATAAAGTGAAAAGAGTTGTCGTCAACCGCCCAGCTCAGCTCTGTTCAGAGCAGAAAAAAATGTCACAGCTTTCATTGTGTCCTTGTACTATTTTTAATTATCTTGCCAAGTGTGTCTTCCACTGCCAGAAATACGAAGGTGATCGCATTTTATTGAAAGGAATCGGTGTTATTTGAGGGAATCACAGCCCAAAGGATATTTACTCACTACGACACTGAAAGCCTAGACTAAATCAACTCATGCCCTGATTCATCCCAACATTTACGTTTGGACATGATGACCGATTTATCGATCCATCTTGACGTGATTCGGTTACTTACCCGACCGACAGAAGTCAAGTAACTCCGGGTTCGTTCATTTGCGTCTATGACGCACACTCGATCAACTCGATTACGAACAAAACGTTCCCGGGTGGGGCGGGTGGGTGGTTGAGAACAACCCACTCCACTTCCCCCTAACTCTCATCCTTGCTCGGTAACTCACTCAAAAAGTACTCCCGTTTGTTTACGGAGAATTTAGTTCATTCGGACTGAACGGGTTCAGACAGACCCGATCGATTCGGTGAGGTTTGACGGCCGAAACACCAATCATCTTATGGGGTTCCAATTAGAATGTGATTGGTTGAATTTACTTGAATTTACAACGGATTCACTTGAAGGTGAGAAGATATAGTGATGTCAGTAGCCATTAGTATGTCTCTTTAAAATGGAGGATTTCACCGCTAAAGAGACGCTATTCCTGTTATTACCTATTAGAATGCATCGCGTCATGCGTGAACCAGCTATTATTTTACTCCGTCGGCATTCACACTTACACACCGATGAGGGACATCTCATTTTCACCAACTGTCTTCTGAGTGGTCATCAGACCAACCAATCAAACAAGTGTGCCTTTCTACTCCCCTCCAACCCACGTGGTATCAAATAAACGTGGCTGGAATGATTTGAAGATGTAATCCCTGAGCCCAGAATCCACGAGTATGGATGTGAATTTCATTGACGAGTGTCATTGATAGTTGGGTCATGAACGGTCAACACATCAAAGTTGCCAATCAGACATGGCACCAAGATAGAATGCTCCAGTAACACTGCGAAAGTCAAGTAGAAGAGCATTTCAGATCGACGAGGTTCTTTTGAAGGAGGGGAGGTCTGATAATTCAAGCCGCAAAATAATACGAGGCAGGGAGAAACACATTTCAGCTTCAGGACGACAATGCAGGGGTCCGCATTTCGGACCATCCAAATTCTTTGTGGCCCATTCCAAAGCGCGATAGCTGGAAGAAAAAGATAGTTTATTGGATACCACATTCTGGACAAACGATCTTTTCCCGTACATATTGTTTCATCTGTTTGATTTATCCCAATAAACTAATCTCTACTCCCGTGACCTACCTCCAGAATCTCGGCATTGTGAAATTCCGGTAATTGATTGTGAATGCTATTACGATAGGAATTACTGGCCTGCCAGTGTTTTCAGCATTATATTCTTATACCTCAAATTTGATTCAGTAGTCAGGACATTCATGATGATTCTCTCAAAGTTCCATAACACTACCTGTTCTAGACAAATACTGGGCATGTAATCCACGATTGAAAATGTTAGTTTAAAAATTACCAAAGTGGAGTCCCAAACGAAATTCTGCGAGATTTTTCTTGACTTTATTACGTGTTAAAGTGGTTATGACAAAGTAACTGAAATTGAACGAAATAAGATTTTACACGGCATGTTGTTGAGATCCGGATCTCCAACCCAAAAGTGAACAAGGCATCCGACAAAAGGACCCGAAGACATCAGGACTGGACGACACGGCATAGACCGAACTTCTATTCAATCTTCTGACAACACCAGCGCAAAGCATGATATGTTTTAAGCTGTTACTTGTCAGATATTGTTTAATACTAATAATATTAATATTATTGTGCGTATGTAGTTGATGCAGAACAAATAAACGTCTTACATTCAAGACGAAATTCCCGGCTAATAAAGGGATAACTGACAAAAGAATGTAAGAGAAGGGCGGAAGTGATGCGGTTCAAATACACGGACCACTAGGTGGCGAGCTTGAGGCTCTTGTCGCTCATTTTGAAATGTGTCTAGTTGGAGCGATAAAAGAAACAGGTAAGGATTTTGTGGTAAGCAGCAACTACGTGACCGACAAAAATAACCAGTCACTTTTGTGTTGATTATGGATGCACACCGGTGTCAGCTACAGTTACTCTCGTTGATAGTTTCATGTGGTGATCTACCTCCCCCGTGACAACGCCAGCCAAGGAGCGACGTGATACGAGTTTAGATAGTCCAATTAAAAGTCAGTGTTCTAGACCAATCAAAGTCCACCTTGTTGAAACAGGAATTGTGCCCAGCAGACCAAGAACTACGACTGATCAATGATATTCAGCTAATGATATTCTTTTCTACATATTATTTAATTGTATTGAGTTCTTTCAATAATGAATCACTACTTCTATGGCCTTGTTACCTAATCTCTGTGTCAGGAGACCTCGATAGACAATTACATATACTATTTTGATTGTAATTGTGATTCACGAGCTGCGTCTAATATGCTTAATAAAAATTATCTTACCCGTGACTCTAATTTGTAGTAAAACGGGAACGGAAATCACAATCGACGTCGAAACCATGTATCTGGTCGTCCTCCGAGATATCCCGAGACCGACGGACAAGAAAAAGATGACAGAAGTAGCGGTTCATTTATTGCAAGAAACGGACTTAAAATTTGGAAACGCTGTTGGACAACGTCCTGCTGTAGCACAGGTGTACGAGACTTGCAAAGAAGCTCTCGCCAAACCGTTCAAGCCGTGATATTTACGTTCCTCGTTACAATGTGTAGACTCACGCGAGGATGTTCAGTTCTGACGTAAGTAGCCTGCAACTAATACGGGGAATCATCACGCAACAATGGTCACGTCATGGTGGAGATAACGGACCTGACATAACTAAATTTGCTTCTGAGGCTCCACTGAAATCGATGTGAACTTCAGGAGGATTCAATGTCTGGTGATGGATCACCAACTATTGAGGTTTCTAATCAGCAATCCGATGCGCCTGACAATCCATTTTATTTAAAAAAAGGTATGAATCATTCAGACCCTCTGCTCTTAGCACGGGTCAAATGAAACAAGATGTCAGTGATAAAATAATCAGCTAGCTGGTACTCAAGGCTATTGCCCTGAATAAAGCGGATGTTCGTTTTTGCCCTGATCAGGTTTGGTCTGCCAGATTCTGTCACAGAGATCAGACCATTGAGTCTTCTAAACATTCATCAGCTTAATGCAACAAGCTGGATTGAATTCGTTATGTCCCAGAATCCATTATTATGAACCTCAACAATTATGGCGAAACTGAACATAAGAATTAGGATAGCCGAAGTTACAGAAAAGCATATTGATTCAATAATACTAGATGGCACCAGTCCAAGAATCGTTGAAAACAAAAAGATAGGATATGCGGAATTGGATCCACAGAAGCTTACTGCGGTAGAATAAATAATGCTATTCACGAACTGATGCTAAAGCTGACAGGATAATATAATGAGGCCCAATCTTATTCTATTATTCGAACTATCAACTATCTTGCATTTCTTCCAATACACTTACCTGCAAAATTCCCGTTACATCGCGGTATTGTGATTTTTTGCTAGCCAATTAAGATGTCGGTTTAAGTGAAAAATAAATAGAGGGAAATGGGTCCAAAGGTATTTAGCCAACGGTTTTCTTAGTTTTAAACTCATTTCAATACACTTTGTTTGCTTGCATAAACGGTCGTGAAATCTGACATTCAGATATTTCCGGCTTTCTTTGAGGAAGGAATCGTGAAATGGGTCCCTAAATAAAGTAATTATCAAGGATATACCTCACATACTTGCCAATATTTTATTTGCCAGGTTGTACGATGAGTAGAGCAAAAGCATTGACACTGGAAGTACGGTTTTGTGGACTTCTATGCAAACTGCGGGAGATTGACAGATGTGAAGTTTTTTATGCGGCTAAGGCCAAATTATTTCTCCAGGTTGAGGCATGTAGACGTTAGTATCAAAAGATAAAGTAACTGTGAAAGAAAGTAAATCTAGTGGACTGGGACATGCGGATGATGCGGACGGATCTGCGAGCATTGGGAAAAATCACGTTTATTCAGAAACACGTAAGTAAGGACGCAGTTGAATAAACAAGAACAAGCATGAAAGAAATTTCATCGGGATCAACACAAAGGGTTTCTTGCGTAAGGATTTTCTCACAATCCATCACGGAAATTTGATCCATCTAGCGAACACCACTAGACTGGCACTACCCTAACCAAAGACGCTTTCAATCAAATTCTCGGTTCCTCTAAACAAGCGAACAATTTGTGACAGGTGCTCATAACTAGTAGTTCTCAGAGGTGATGCCACTGACCTGGGACGTAAAATTCAAACTGGAGGTTTTTTGTTGTGAATGTTATAATGTTGATAACACAGCGATGTAGGTGGAGAATTATATTCTCCAACGTTTGGTTTGCTTAACCATTACAATATGCGATACAGGATCCGACCTGGTTGAGAAGAATAAAAGCTAAAGTGGTGTATCACTCAATTAGATTAGCAGAGAGAAAAAAGGCAAGTATGCACTTAAAAGATTACATGTGTGATGGGAGGAAATGAGAGAGTGACTTCCATCAGTATTAGAGGAAAGTTTGATACCATCTTTATCATGTTTTACTTCCTTTTATTAAATATATAATGATACAATTTTCAGAAAGCTGGAAGTAGTCAAACAAAGAGCTAACATACAAGAAATAATGGAGAAAATCAACCGGTGTTGGTAGGATTCGAATGCACCTCTCCGGGGGGCGATAATGTGATGACGTTACCAGCGGGACACAACCGCCCTGAATGTCAGTGACTGCAATTTTCATTCCCAACTGGACGTCCAATATCATGTCATCACATTCCTTTCGTATTTGATTCATTATCCGTTTGGAGTAATTATTGTGCCAGTCCTCCGTTTTTTTTACTTTTAACCATTGCAAAAAATTAGCAGATGAGCAATACAGCTTTGGTCAAATTATCATCTGATCAACCACAAGGCAGTGCGTCTTCGACGGGGTAAGCAGTAGTGACTCTAATCTGTTATCAATGCAGTTGATTCCTGAACTGACTGCCCCGTTTACCACCGTGACGTCAGATAATCAAACCGTGGTACTTTTCCCAATTATTCGAGGGTAGGTCTGGCAAAAGATACCAGATCGAAATTTTGGTCCTAAAGTTAGGTTAACCAAGGAAAAGGAGGTTGAATCCACAGTAATGATGATCGAGCGGTTTTTCAGTACTTCACAGTAGGTAATCAATGCTCTGGACAGATCGCAGACTATTGCTTGCTATGATTGAATCGTAAAACGTAATTCCCATCTACACGCAGCAAACCCATGACAGCACCAGTCTAGGAGTACGACTGTCTTATCTAGCTGCGGGTCTCGCAAGATATTAGTCAAAGACATGCGTTGTCTTATCCATTAGACATGTGGATTATCAGTTACACTTCACAGATTCTTTCCGAACATTAAGTTTCATTGCTACGATTGACCAAGGAGAGATGAGTCACCCGAAAAACAGCAATTTCATCCATGAAATGAAACATTGTTTAGATTCAGTAACCACATACTTTCATCAACCTCATCATCAAACCAGTCTGCCTGCTTGCAATACATGATCACATTAAAAGTGAATGAAATCGGAATTATAATCTGATTCGATGTTTCCGCAAATTTTTCAGCTCCAAAAGCCAGTTATCGTTTTCTGATGTTTGTTGGTTCTCACATCAAGTAACTTGAGGTGATTGTAATTACGAGTGTCACTAGCTTGAAGCGCTAATTATTATTTGACCGTTTAAGTTGTCTCTCAGATTTTGGTTTCGGATAGATACATCCAATGCATGGCGTCAATATTTGTTAATTTGTAATTTGTACTTTTAATGCTTCCAGCTAAGTACTCATAGACAAGCCAAATGTATTGCGGATACCTTTAATAATGGTAATACCGATCATCGAGAGAAGAAGGTATCATGGTAAAGAACAATAAAAAAGATGTGCAACTCCAAACACACAAGCACGGCTAGCAACTTACCGACCCAAAGTTTCAGTTTGGAGAAAAATACGGATATCGTTAGCTGAAACCACAGAAAGCACGACCATGGCTTTGTAGGCTGAATATCTTTTCCCTTGGTTACCATTACCTTCGGACCAGACTTTCGATCTGGTGGCTTGTGCCAGAGCTACCTTCGAAAAGTGGGGAAAGTGCTGGATACTACTGGAACGATTTCATGATCTGAGAGCTTTTTCAACTTTTGTGAAAGGTTCACCTTTGAGAGGTATCGCTGACATCATCCATACAGACTGAAAACTAAATAATGATTGCATTCATCATTTTTTGGTCCAATGTCAATCGGCAAATGATTGAACCGTGGGAGGTCCGGATGAGTATTAATAGTCAGCATCACTTTCGCTACCTTATTACCTTCAACTAGGCAATAACTCTCGGATAGGTGGAGATCTACGAGGTAAGCCTCACTCGAGAGCTTAGCTAATATATCTAGGACCAATCATACCGTCCCTCTCTCCTCAAAAATGTAACCATTGTGCGGTTTTAGTCTACAAGCCTTTCACATCAATTCAGCTCACATCGTTTGATTGATGTAAATACATCGGTAAACGCCTTGGTACGTGAGCGCGAATTCCCAGGAATCAACGAAAATATTGGCATCAGCTTGGGAGAAAAAGAGGAACAACGGAATGAATTCTTCACCATCTTACCCAGTGCTGATTAAATTAGGTCGATTATTTCCAAATCAACAGTTCTTCGCCAGTAGTTCAGTGAGTATTGACAAGTTGAACAGTGTTTCCTATAAAGGTTGTTGTTTTAAGGTCGACTGAACAAAGGGGAAGATGTGGTGAGCATATGATGCACAGCTGACCCATGTATTTGTATCAAATGCCGCACCGAAAAATGATTGGAGAAAATATATATGATATGTACATATTGTCATAGTACTCTGCACATCTAGTATGACGGCAGTGTTTTAATGTTCTAAATTAGAAAGAAATTAAGAGCATTAAGCTTGGACTTGAATAAATAAATTATTGTATTAAAAAACTTACCCGCTTGAATTTACTGAGCGCTTCTTCCAGCGGATCAGCGTGGTGGAAGAAAGAGAATTTACTGGCTGGTATGCAACTGTATATACAGAGCCCACCGACGAGTAGGCGCATTGTCAAAGATAAAACTACTGGAACGCCTGATCACTCAATAGTGATCGATACGAAACAGTTCGATAAATATCGGTATGACATCCATAGTTCAAGATATCGGTCATAGATGGACCGGCTAATACGGTCAAGAAAGGTTCTTTACATGACCGGAGACTGCAAACTGCTTTGCAGTACACTTTGGAACGTCCATAGCTGCTAGAAAACTATACGCTGTAGTCACTTTCGTCAATGTAAAAGAACTGCAGATTTATGACACATGATAATGGATCGAGGCTCAAAAATTGTGAGATTCGGCTGATGCTTAACGGGGAAAAGTGTATTTCGGCTATTCTATAAAAGAATGGGTGCTATCTGATGGTCTAGTCACCTAATGCAAAGGATAAACATTTTGTCTGCTCTAAGGAATCTGTACTGAAGGAATTGTGTCCGTCAGACCAGTAAGCCACTCGTTTTGAATATCTTTTGATAAGGTTCTATATCATATGTGAAAAGATAAGCTTTTATCACGGTTCACTTCTCCCACATTTTCTCTTAAATACGATATATGAACATTCTTCATTCTTAAGTATTGCTTGACCATTTTGTTGGGCGTGTATACGGATTTCAACCGGATCGGTGCAAAATGATTAAAATCGATCTAGTCATCGAATGCATTTACCTTAGCTGCCCCAAGTTAGAAAATACCGGTCAGGCCTTCTCATAATAGGAATGTGGATTGCTTCAAATTGAAAGTTCTATCATTTAGTAAGAGCAGTAGCCACCAATTTAAGGCAAACCGTTCGATCTTTCTTAAAACATCTCGTTCAAAGACCCTAAACGTTTCGACGGAGTTCAGAGCAGAAATATGAGGAGAACAATCATTTGTCATCAGGTTTTGATGCCATACTTATACTGTATTAAAGTAAGCTTTTTGTTTAGTGTAGGCGTGTTGCTGGAAAGACAGATAGCAGCTGATCTTACGAGATCACAGCGAGATGGACATCATTCAAAGTTCTAATGCTTGTTTTCCGTTCGAGATATGCTAGTAGCGGGTTATCGACTGTGAAAACAGCACCTCATACATCACTGCCAAAAACTCGGTGACTGACGTGAAGCTTGATATTCTGTAATTCATGCCATAAGTACCGGTGATAACACCACTAAATTATTACCCCGGAGACGTGCGTTCAAATCTCACCATCACCACCGCCTGACTTTCCCCAGTTGTGTGTTGTATGGTAGCGTTTAAATTGACCGTTTCCTGCAAATTGTGTCATTATGTATTCAATAAATAAAATGAAATTAGAAGTTAAAAAATAATCAAAAATGTAGTCTGTTGGAGCCGTTTAAGTTGAATTTTGAACCATCACCAAAATATCACATTATTACGTTCAGTTTACCACCTGACCTGATGTTTTACTCAGTCGCATCGAAATTAAATATAACGTGTGCTTAAGTCAAGTTCAAATCTTTATACGAATTGAACGAACAATGAAAATGCATTGCGTCCCCTCACTTTGGTTGGAAAACACCTCTGCCACGAGAAGGAAGTGAGTAGGGCTTCCTTAGCAGAGGCTGTTTGAGACGCTCGATTGTATGGAAGCATTTCGTGAGGTGCAAAAGAATGGTGACTAGCCGCAACACTAGACATCCAATCCCGACCATACTGAGGCTTTTGCAGGCTCAAACTAGGTATAGTGTTGATATTGAATCCGTTTAACGAAGTCACCATAATGATCCGTTTGGTTGGTCTCTACGGTAATGATTTCTATCAAACTAGGTACGATGTTGATAAAGGCCATTACCGTAGAGACCAACCAAACGGATCATTATGGTGACTTCGTTAAACAGATACATTGTAGAAAGTGTTCCCCTGAGAGTGCAGAATTCTACTCACCCTACCACAGACCACTATTGAGCCCTCTCCGAAGGCTCGATGAGTGAAGATTAACTTGCCCTAACGCAGGTCATGCTAAGAGTCCTTCAGGACCGTTGGGTCTCAACTTTCTGTCGCTGCTGAATATCACATCGTTCCATTCAGAAGTCCAGCTGGTGTGGTCTCTAACCCGCATAACTCGATGATCAACATGGCGGTCTGTTATCCATAATACTGATTTCCACATCTTGAATTTTAGGTTTGAATTTTTTTCAACGGTTTAAGTACGGACAGTACTCACACTTAAGTATGATTATCAATGTAACTTGGATCCACTTGTAAAGTGATATGAAACAGCATCTACGAGCTGTGGTGTAAAATGGTCAGAATTATTTTGTCAAATATCACGTTGATTATTCGAGTTATTATTCGAGTTATATCACCGTGGATGGGCCAAATAGGGTACGAACAACCTTCGGTGATCGATGTTTTTCCCAAGAGATCTTGTGAATACGAATATATATATATATATCATTCTTCTTTTTCAAGAAATGACAAGTCCATGAACTTAACATCGTTCCCCAAGCGTATGCAACGTGACCATTGTTCAATATTTTGTTATCCTCTAACGCATGACTAACATCCTAAAAGCGGGTTGCAGAGCACAATTTAATGCCACGATGAACACAAATAAAAACGACGACTCAAATGGCATATTTGGCGTAACTCATAAGACCAAATTCAGTTTGATAAATTTTAAGGCTCAGCGTGCATAGAGTTATCCATGCTTTCATTTAACTTGGAACATAATTCGCACAGTGCAGTAGGACACGAATAGCGCGGATAAGACTGAACATGATGTGGTATCGTGACGGGATAAATTCATCTGGATTCCCTTGTAGTACGTACTATCTCACTTCGGCTTGTTCGACAACGAAGACTGCACCACCGGAGCGATGATCATTAAATTTGAAACGGGTTCTATCTTTCTAAGCTGGCACAACGGTATAAACTGTTCGTCAGTTTTGATCTGTGCAATCCTTGATCTATAATCCCATCACTGTTGTCAGTGAGAGCCTATCTGATCTCGGAGGTGGGGGGGGGGGAGATAGGTCGTTTCATCTGGTTGATTGAGTTGATCGGTCATTGAAGTGAATGCGATACATTACGTTTTATGTTTATTCGTTCTCTCGAGATAGATGGCATCTGAAATTGACACTCCATAAGAAAAAAAATGAATGATTCTGATCGTGTAAGCCCCCGAGGCGCCTGTCACATGCATTCCCAACCGACGATGATTTAACGACCGCAGTGAATCCAAATGACTGTGTCGTTCAATGAGCCGCTAGCTGAAAACAACCTGACCGGAGTTCTCTTTCACCGATGATGCCCACATGCATGAGGTATTGTCTTCCATTTCATGAGGTGTAACATTTAACCTTTTCATCCGAAAAGCTTCCTGAATTCACCTTAATGCTTCCCATTTAGAATGACCAGTAATTTTCATTGATCAAGACAATCAAGAGCTTTCAATTTGGTACTGATGGCAAGGTCAGTTACCATGATAAATGTGTGATCGAGTCTCGAAATTGAATTCGTACACAGTTGAATGACTTGAAGCGGTTCGAGATTTTGTTGCAAACCAGGGTATAGACCGGGTACATAATGGCGATCGCCATTAGTGGTCATACGGTCACTTAGTCGTTCTGTCCTAAGTAAAGAACTTTGAGCTTGCAGAAGGTGAACCACTTGAACAATTTCGGCGAAATTTCTCGGAGATGTGTCAAAAGTATAGTCAGCAAAAGTCAGGAAGTAACTCGAATTTCTAGTACTAAAAAGTATTTCCACAGACATCCTACTTGTTCTAGCATTACTAGGTGAGCAAATGTTCACATGGATTTATTGTGCAATTTGAGTTGCCAGTTTGCCAAGGCACCA